>ML105532.1:29197-65163 GCA_003697995.1 Taxidea taxus jeffersonii | reverse complement strand
TTGGGTCCTTGTTTACCTCCCATGACAGGCATCCATTGGCATGTCTGGACTAGTGCTGTAGTCAGGCTACTCATCAGGGCAAGAAAGACAATTTATCAGTAGCCCAAAGGGCTGATGGTGCTCTTACCCACGGCGACTTTATCGTCTTGCCCTTAGACACTCCATGTGTGCAGGAGGGAGGGGGCCTGAGTGGCGGGAAACCTCAGAGCCTGGAGCTAGTGGCAAGATGCTCCCTAAGGAGATGCCCTCTGGGTGGGCGGCTCTCAGCCCTGGGATCTGGACAGCCTCCGTGGCCCCTCTAGAGCCACTCTTCCCTCTCTGGCTTGTCCCATGGGCCTTTGTGGAAGGCAACACTCCCGATCTCCAGCCCCCAGGGTGGCCATTGAGTTCAGCCAATGGATGTGGTGGCAGGAGGTGGGACAGGCTTAGGAGGAGAGGGGTGGCTCTGACGATGGCTCTTGTCTCTGATCTCAGCCAGGGGAGGCGAGTGGCTGTCACTGGCGTCAACCCTGCATGCTTCACCATCTTCCTTGGCTCCCGTCGGCTCTGCCCCCATGTTTTTAAGAACAGCGCTGCTCCTAGAAAGCTCTTCGACTTCCCATTTTCCGCATGCTGTGTGTTTCCTGCTGGGGCACTGGCCGACGTACCCGGGGAGGTGGGGAGCTGGGAACAGAGGGAGGTTGTGGACCCAGGCCCCAGCCTCCCCTGCTGTCACCCTTGAGCCCGCAGTCCTTCGAGGACCTGGAGAGGAGCAAGGGGTGGTTGGGAAGGCAGTGTGGCCCAGCAAGAGGGAACTGGATCCGGGTCTTGGACCGCAAGGAAGACACATGCGCAAACCAAAGTGAGGAAAAACACGGGACAAAGGCGACTGTCCTTGAACCTGAGGACAGGATGCGCAGCCAGGCCTCCAGAGGGATTGGAACCAGGGCTGAAGTGTGGGAGCCATGTCCCCTCTCTCCCAGCCCCCACACCCCCCACGCCATCCTGTCTTCACTCCACCAGCCTCTCTCCTCCCCTGCCTGTGTGCACTGAGAAGCCCCTTAACTCAGGCAGCCTCAGACACTGCCCCCGGGTGCTCCAAAGCCCAGCTCCAACACCCCCAGGAGAAAGACACTCAGTGGCCCACCCTGTGTCACAGGCCTGCCCTCTGGTCCCATCTGCCTTGGCCAGGAGCCTGCTCAGTAAGACTGGTGGTGGCATCCCCGTCCTCCATGTGGCTACCACGCCTGCCCCGAGGGGCTCACGGAGAAATGCAGGAGGAGCTCCTGGCTAGTAGCCGCAGCCACCCTCCCTCTCCCAGAAGCCCCGAACCCCGGAGGGAGAGCAGGGGGGAGTGAGAAGAGCGAACTTCACCCTGGGCAGCCTGGCCGGGCCAGCATCCAGGCGAGCCAGGCCGAGGCAGACAAACTGTGAATGCGAAAGGGGGGTTTAAAATACATGGGAGTGAGCCAGACATGAGGACAAGCTGATCTCCGTAAGCCAACTTGGAAAGTTAAAGAATTGAACTGTAACGTCATTGATGGACTCGCCCCCCCACAGGCAGGGGGAGGTGGTTTAGAGAGAGCCGAGTGGTAGCAGTTATTGGAAAAATAAAACCGTTTCATGTTTATACCCCTAATGAGTGGAGATCCCTCTAAACTGGTTATACTTGATTTTTTTTTCTTTATGCTTTTCTGTATTTTCTAATTTTCCTGCAATGAACATGTATTACTCGGGTAATAGAAAAATAATAAAAGCTTAGAAGAGAGTCAGGTGGTGAGAGTCCGAGGGTCCCTGAGGACCACACGGCTGCTGCTACTGCAGCAGGAGCTCCTGGCACAGGCTGTGGCGGCCCAGGGAGGGAGCAGGGCGCTGCGGGCAGACAGGGCCATCTGAGCCGCGGCCCCCAGAGGAGGTGCAAAAGGAGGAAAGCATGCTCCCTGGTACTGGGAGCAGGGTAGGGTGGTGAGAAAGCAGGTTGGGGGAGTCCTGGGTCCCTGCCAATAGTGGACAGCTACAAGCAATTCTCTGTGCTCAGTTTGGGGTCCTGGTCCCAGACAGGCTCTGAGTAGAGAGCTTGATTCAAATCCTAACTCCACCCCCACCAGCTGGGGAAGCCAGGTGTCCCCTCATATGGCAGAACACATATCAGGCAAAGGGGCTTCTGGCCCCAGGGAGTTAATCTGCACCTTTCCCAGGGCTTGCTCCTGGTCTGGAGAGAATTAGGCAATGGGGAGGGGCACCAGGGGCACCAGGAACCTCAGCCTGGGGTCAGGACAGGCTGGATTCTGATGAGATACCCTGGCCAGGGTGGGCTCAGGTGCTGAAGTAACAAGAGAGGGGTCACTGAGACCCCAGACCCGGGCTTAGCTCTGAATCCCAGCTCCAATGAGACTGTGTGACCCCGGGGAAGTGACTGCCCCTCTCTGGGCCTCATTCTCCTCCTCCTCTCTGTAAACTGGGGACAATATCCAGAGCACCTGTGGCAGATGGCATTAAGGGCCTCAACCTTTCACCTCTCCTTAGAACCGGACTCTGGCCCATGACTTTGCAGCATCTCCCACTCAAGAGACGGGTTAGCGTCCTCACCTGTGACCTTGGGTTGGGCCCTGTGGCTTGCTCTGGCAAATGGCAGGTGAGCCATTGTGGGGATGCTCCCATTTGCTCTCTGCACCTCTGCAGTCCACAAGAAGATCGTGCCCAGGCAGGGAGCTGTTCCCAGGAAGAGGATGGAGCCCACAGAGCAGAGCTGGGTGGCCCCAGCAGAGCCCCAAACAAGAGCAGCTACTCCCAGGGACACCTCAGATCCATGAGAACAGGTGACAGCCATTTTAAGCAACTGAGTCATGGGGATGTTTCTTACGTGATACATCTCCTCCTACAGGTAATAGGAGGATTCAGGGAGACAACATCCACAAAGGGCTGGTGCATAGTAATTGCTCACTAAACATTCAGCTACTCTTACTAATATTGTTATCATCATTAGCATTCCCATCTGTCGGAGGGGAGAGCCCGGGGCCAGAGGTCAGGAGACGAGAGTGCCACAGAAACCCCACATTCATCAAGCCGGCCTGGAGACGGCTTCAAGCGACAAGTTCCCTCATCTACGTGGTTGCTTTTATTGCACTTTTGAAATCCATTCCAATTAGAGGGTGAGACGGTGGCTTCTGCACCCCAGACAGGGGTGAGACAAGCAGGGCTCAGGCCCCGCAGGCAGAGGCTTAAGCATTTTATAATAATCATATTTCTTATGAGGCTTTAGTTTCACTTCCTTCAAATTAAGTCTCAGCAATAAAGCAATCGATTCCCTCTCACTGGGAAACAGGACTGAATTCCACCTAACACCAGCAGAGCTCGCAGCCCTTCTCTGCAGGACCCACCCTTTCTCCAAGCCTGGATAGTGACAGTTCGGGGGTCTGCGTGGCAGGAGGGAGGTCCATCCCGGAGCAGCCTCCAGGCCAGCTTCAAGCGTATCCAGACAAGCCTGCTGGGTACCAAGTTCGAAGAGAGGCAGGATGCCATGGATAAAGGGGCCTGAGCCCACACTCCCTGCTTCCTGCTGGCTGCCCCATCAGGGAGGGCCCTATATGGCTTTAGGAACCTAAAACACCAAGATATCACAGTCCTGGCTTCGGTGTCAAAACCTGATGCTGGGATTCAGCAGGGGAGATAGGAAAGGTGCAGAAGCGAAGGAGGGACTCCTTGTCCCACTCACCACATCTCCAGAGAAAGAAGAGGGGCTGGTTGGTTTCCACACCCTGCTTCCCCAACCCATCCTTCGCCAAGAATTCTCTAGGCAGAGTGGAGAAAAGTGGCTGAAGACCCCTGCAAGATGGGCACGGGGGTCCCAGAACAGAGAAGCCCCATCCCTCCTAGGTCCCACCCGGGATGTCAACTCCCAGCAGCTTCTCCTGCAAATAGGAGACCATGGGGGATCATGAGGGCATCAGGGCGAGTGGGGGCCCGAGGGTGGGGGTTGGGTGGCCCAGGAGGAGCCCAGATTGGAGGCTCTTGCCTCAGGCACAGAATTCAAGGGGGCGCCAAAAACTCAATGATCAACAGAAATAGTATTTTTTTTTAATCAAAATGGATTTAAAAAAAAAATCTGATGAACAAAATATCAAAATTGAAGTAAAGACTGGCTGTGATTTGTTTAAGGCCCTGCATTGTCGTGCACCTAGAGAGGTCATTTCTAATCAGTCCAAGTCCCTGTAACAGGTGCCTGGGGTTCAACAATGTTGGGGGAAACGGGTTGGGTGATGCAGGTTTTGTGTATAGTCATGTTCTTGATCGTGGAGGCTTTTGTTTTGTTCTGTTTTGATGTAGGTTCCTCGCCCAGCATGGAGCCCAATGCGGGACTTGAACTCAGGACCCCAACGTCAAGACCTGAGCTGAGATCCAGAATCAGACATTTAACCGACGGGGCCATGCAGGAACCCCTTGATTGTGGAGTTTTTAATGAACCTTTCTCCCTTGGTTCAAAATAATGAGGGGGGTGGTATTCTGATGAATGTATAATGGGGCACAGGTTTCCCCCTTCACCTCAGGCTCCTCCCATGTGACTGAGGGCAGAGGTTGGAGGGGCCAGTAGCTGGGAGAAGGGAAGAGACAGAGACACAAGGAGGATCCAGGGGCAGCCAGCGTCTGGACAGGGAGGAGGCTGGCCGGGCCGTGAGGCTTTCGTGTAAGCGCTGGAGCCTAGTGCCCCACTCCAAGAAGAGGGTGGGGACAAGGAAAGCATTAATGTTCAACCGGAAGTGACTGAGAAATCCTGAATCTGGACAACTTTGCCAGGGTTATTTTTGCGTTTTACAGTCCAAAAGGAAAGTATTAGGGAGAGGGAAGAAGCCAGAGCTGCTGACATTCAGGAATCTCTGCCCCCTCCAGGCCCAGACCATGTGCTCTCCATCTCCATTTCCCAAGGGAAAGCCTGAGGCCCAGAGAGGTTAAGACACCTGCTTAAGGTCACACAGCCTGGGACAGGTGAAGCCAGGGTTCCATGCCAAGATCCCCCTCTCAACTTCTTCACACAGTGATGTCATATGACCTCACTATTCCTCTGAGTTTGTTACCTATAAAATGAATCCCTACTTCATGATCCCTGGGCAGGGGACCCTGTAGATGATTTTAGTAATGGTATGCTACAGGTTGGGACCACAGGGAGAAGGACGGGGTAGGGGGACACACTTGGGCGGCAAAGCCCCTCATCCCACAAACCCTGTCACTCACGAGCATTTCATTCCTTCCACCAATAGCTCGGGAGCACCTGCTGTGTGCCAGGCACCCCACTGGGTCCCAGTGTAGAGCAGGGAGTTAGGGAGACACTGGCACCTCCTTCAGGAGCTCAGGGGCTTGTGAGGAATGAAGGAACAGAACAGATCTAGGCACAATCACGTCATTACAAAGGGCTAAACACAAAGGACAAGGTGTTGGGAGAGCACATTGGGCGGCCACAGGCAGAGGACGAGGGGCAGGAGCTGAGGTGCTCAGGGCCCAGGGTGTCGAGGATGGCAAGCGGCTGAACCAGCTCAGGGCGGCGCGGCTTCTGTGGCCCCCACCCAAGAAGACCACCCGACTCCAGGCCCCAGGCAGGGCCTCTCCTCCCTGCTGGAACGGAACCAACCTCCCGGCCACAGCAGAGGGGCTCTCCAAGCCAAGGATGTGAGTGCGTTAATTAATGAATTAGCCGTTTAATTAACATAATTAGGCTTCATTATTTTCCTTGCATCTATCGTCAATTTTCAGGCAATTAAAGTGAATGCTGGTGGAGAATGCAGGATCTGGGCTGTCACTGCCGGGCCTGGGACGAAGCACAGGCCTCGCTTGACCCGCAGGCCTCCAGCCCAGCTTGGAGGGTGGGGACAAGGGAAAGGGAGACCCAGGTGCACACAATGCACACCCCAAGAGGGAACGCCCCCAAGTCTAAGTCTGCACATAGCTCCTACCTCACGTATGGAGCTCGTCCTGTGTGCCCGGCTCCAGGCCAGGACGCCGTTGGGACGGGGACTGGTGAGGAAATGGAGGGAAGCTGTCGGGGAGGGCCGGGTCAGCCCCCAAGTCAGCCTTTGGAGTAGACTCTCTTTCTCTAGCTGTGTGACCTAAGGCAAGTTCCTCAGCCTCTCTGAGACATTTCCTTACCTGTGATATCATCATAAAGATAACATCCAGCCCCTGGCACACAGTTGGCCCTCAATCAGGTTGTCTGATCTCCTTCCCTCTCTCAGACCCAGCAGACTGCAGACCCATGGCTCATTCTTTCTACACTGGTTCACTCTCTGACCACCCGCAGTGCTGGTGAGCCTCTCCCCCACTGCCTGATCTCTCCATCTAGAGTGCATCTCCCCACCTTTCCACCTGCGGGGGCTACCGTTAATGCCATTTTGCAGTTGAGGAAGCTAAGGCTGAGGAAACTAAGTCACATGGCCCAGGGCACAGCTGGAGAGTGACAGACCAGAACCCAGCCCCAGCTCAGTCTGCCACCGCAGTGGGGCGGGACTTACTACACCCGACCCTGTTCTAGATCAAGACGGGCAAAGCCCTGGGCTCTGGGGGCATATGTTCTACTGACAGACACATAATAAATCCAAAACAAATATAAAATAAGTCATAATGTACCTAGGGCTTTGAAGACAAAGCAAATAATCATAATGGTGAGAAAAGTAGATAAAAGGTGGAGGAGCCTTCAAGGCCAGTGCTCAGGGAAGACCCTAAGGAGATAGTTCTGAGGGAGGAGGCAGGGATTGACTGGTGCAAAGGTCCTGAGGCAGCCCTCAGCCTGCCTGATGAAGGAGACAGGGCAGAGAGATAGGCTCGCTCCTTCATGACAGGCTACTAGGATGTGGCAAGGATTTGGATTGTGTTGAGATTAGAGACCTTGTGTTGAGATATTCCATGACCTCATGAAAACTTAGAAAGAGCCTTGGTTGACAAGTGGACACCAGACTGTAAGGAGGTGAGGATGGAAACAGGGCCTGGCTATAAGACTATTGCACTGGTCCAGGGACACCTGGGTGGCTCAGTTGGTTAAGCGGCTGCCTTTTGCTCAGGTCATGATCCTGGCGTCCTGGGATCGGGTCCCACATCGGACTCCTTGCTCAGCAGGGAACCTGCTTAATCTTAAAAAAAAAAAAAAAAATTCTATTGCACTGGTCCAAGCGGAGGACAGGTTGTTGATTGAGGTTGGGAGATGAGCATGGATTCTGGACATAATGTGAAGGCAACACCAGCAGGACCTGCTGGCCTGGAGGCTGAGCCGCAGGGTCCGAGATGACTTGGGTTGTGAGGAGCCCCGGGAAGGATGGAGATGCCACTGCCTGAGATGAGAAGGTGGTGGCGGGGTTGTGGGGGTTGTAACAAGAGACACCAGGACAGCCAACGGATCTGTCACCTAGGCGATGGCATCAGAAGTTGAAGTCGTGGGAACAATTTTGGGGGTGGGTTAGCCTCGAGCCTGCAAAATGATCGCTGGAAGCCAGAGAGGAGAAGGCTGCCTTTGGATGTGGCCCTGCGGTTCACCAACGCAGAATGAGCCGCCAAGAATCCCGGGAAAAGGGAGTGAGCAAGATGAAGGGAGACCAGGCGAGGGTGTCCTGGAAGCCAGGGAAGGAGAAAGCTTCGAGGAGGAAGGAGTGGCTCAGCGTCAAACGCCAGTGAACTTGGGGCTGGCCATGTGAGCCCCGGTTTGAGGGGAGGGCTGGCCAGCCTGTGTGGAGAGGGTTGGGCAGAAGTGAGTGAGGACAGCTCCCCCCGGGGCCCTCTGCCTCAAAGACGCAGGGAGGCTGCGTTCGCGGGAGGGAATAGGGCCCCAGGGAGGGTTGTGTTTACAAGACCAGACCCAAGGTGTCACAAGCTGGTTCGGGGCTGATGGAAACAATCAAACCCCAAGAAATAAGACCCATGATGTGGATAATGCAAATCGTTCCATTTTTCTAATTTATATGTTCACAACATCTCCTTGTATACCCCCCCCACACACACCCCTGCATTTTACCCAATAATAATTCCAACTTTGTGCTTTAGCGAACTATGAACACTTGCCACCCTGAACCCCTAGGGCACCCGCTTGTTCCGACATGGTTCCTCAAAGTCATTTTACCAGGGCAAAGGGCAAAAAAGAGATCCAAACCCTTGCAAGCTCACAATCTTGTTGTGTTTTTGCCCTTGTAACGGTTTATAGCACAAGTGTTAATATCTTTCACGCCAACTTAAGGTAAGAAACATACGATCAGACATTAGAGGCACAGATGAAAATCCCAGGCTGTAAAAATGGTCCCTCGACCCCCACCCCCCCATCTCAGGTCAGACATCAGGCATCAGCCATGAGGGCAAAGAACCAGTGCTTAGGACAAGAGCAGAGTGCTGGAAACGGCGTCAGAGCCCACGTACGACAGGCCGGCGTAACCCAGGAATTCCTGACTTGGTTTGTGTTCAGTCAGCCGAACCTGCTTTCTTACCACGTCCAACTTTGACACACGACACTTTTATTTGTTTTCAAGGGGGTGTCCTTATGTCTTAAGTACACTTGGTTTTGTTGTTTTGTTTTGGGGGGACTCATCTGGGATTTCAGTATATTCTGATTGGGATATAACACATAGGCAGGAAAATGCACACATCTTAAGGGTTCGGTCCAGAGGTTTCTAACAGGGTCCACAGAGCCATGAAACCAGCACTCAGATCAACACCGATCGAGAAGCACATTGCCAGCCCCTCAAGGGGTGGTGAACACCAAAGGTGGCCACCAACGGACTGTAGCGCCCACCATGGAACTTTCCATATTTGGGGTCATGCCAGGTGCACACCTTGGCATCCCTCCAGTTCTCTTTCTTGTGAGACGCACTCCCGTCGCTGTGCATAGGTTTCTTGGGCTCATTGTCATGCAGGGTCCCAAGGAAACACCCACATTTTCTTCCCCACTTTCTACTGCAGACGGCATCCCTTCTGGTGTGGGAATGCACCTTGGACCTTCTCGTATGTGTCTCTTGGCAGGTGTGTGCTTTTTAGCACACATAGTTGTACAAAAGTCAAGAACTTCTGTGTTGGAGAAGCCCTGGGCATTCATAGCCTCAAAACTCACACCCCAGAGAAGCCTCCAGCCTGCGGGTCCGTGGGTCAGGCTTTGGGACTCTCACTTCTCATTTGCTTTTTCTTTTGTTTCTCCTTATTTCTTTTTGAAAGCAATAGTTTTCCAGCTGGAATGATTTTTGTGCCCCTCACTGCCCCTCCCCCAGGGAATATTTGGCAATGTCTAGAGATATTCTGGTTGTTACACATGGGGTAGCCAGCGGCGTCTAGTGAGCAGAGATCAGGGAGGCTGTGGGACATCCTACAGTACACGAGACAAGCATCCACCACAAAGAACGGTCCAGCTACAAATGTCACCAGTGCCAAGCTTGCAGACCTTGCTTTCAAGGAGTAGGTGGTTCATCTCGCCTAAATAAGGAGAGAATTCTGTGTTTAAGGCTAAGGAGGAGCTCATCTGGTTTCAAGGAGGGAAGGACATTCCCGCCAAGGGAACAGCATGAGCAAAGTTACAAGGATGGTGGGATCTCTGTGGAGGGATGTTGTAACTGGGACCATGTTGCACATTTCTTCCCCTCCTAACCTGCTCCAGGCTCCCCAACCCAGCAGCAGAACCTCCTGGCAAGAGAGGAATTGCCCTTGACCTCTCTCCCTCATTCTACTGCATCTGGTCCATCAGCAAGCTCTGTGGCTTGCAACCCAAGAGCCCTCCACACCTTCACAGCCACCACCTAGCCCAAGGCACCACTCTCACACACCTGGACCACAGCTGCAGCCCCCGCAGTGGGGGCCCTGCCTCCACTTGGGCTCCTTCCAAATTCTCTTCCACTGGGAAGCCACTAGGGATCTTAGTAAAACTTGAAATGACCATGTCACTCCCGTGCTGGAAGCCCCGCTGAGCGATCCCTCCCAGGATTTGGGGAGTGCCACTCTCTGGGGGGCTCAGCTCAAATCTGAGGGGAGGCCTCTTTCCAGGGGCCTCTGGGGCAGCAGGAGACTTGATCTCTGGTAGGGGAGAGAATTGCACCTGGGCCCCACGGTTCCAACTTCCCCTGAAGTCTGAGGTCCCCTTGCCCCCTGGGCTGAGGGTGGAACTCGTGTGTCCGCCCAGCCAGCTCGAAGACCTGGCCTGTCAAAGCCTGCCTGGGCAGGCCCAGGGCACCCAACAGGGCTGGGTCCCTCGGGCCTCCGCCTGACACGGTTCTCTGCTGAGTGAGCCCAGGGCTCCCCCGGGCAGGGCCAGGCCCCCTGGGCATCCAGAGAGCTCGTTATCCCGTCAGCCCCGAAGCTGCACCTGCTCTCCTGGTCTCCTGTGATCTCAATTAATCCGTCCTGCCCTGATTAATTAGCAGGGTTAATTATGACGGCTGCTGCTGCTGAAGCTTGGGGAGGAGAGCCCAGCCAAGTGGCGGAGCAGAGACCCAGCCTGGGGTGGGGCGGGGCGCCTCTCTTGGCTTCCTCCCTGAGGCTGGTCCTGCTGGATGCCTGGTGCCCACCCTTCCTTGGGCCAAAGTCAGGGACCTGGGGAAGCCCTTTGAGGGCCAGGCCAATGCCCTCAGGTATCTGCTGAGACCAGGCAGCAAGGCCCACCACTCGGGTTTGGCTCCTCTGATCTGAACTGCCATGTCACCCCTAAGTCCTGCCCTCTGCCCGCCATTATGACCCCACCCTAAAGGACCCGGGACTCCACCCTTGGCCCACACCCGCCTAGCTCTCTTTGAGGGTTAACCCACCACCTACTTCCTCATTTGCCTTTCCTCTCTAGACCCAAAGACCACTGTGCTGAGAGATGAGGCCTAGAGAAGGAGGTCAAGGTGAAGATCAGGGTTGCCATGGTCAGGCCCACAGCTAGGGCTGTTGCAGACCCTGTCCTGCTGTCTGGACCCCATTAATTGGCTCGTGGGCTCTGGAGCTCTCCTTCCGCCACGCCTCCCCCAAACCCAAACCCTTAGCTAAACACCAGAGGATCAGAAACCATACAGGATGACACAGTCCCCCGCAGCTGAGACTGTAGACCCCTCCAGCCCGCCCCAGACCCCAGAGCCCTCCCCACCCCAGCTCGCCGCCCCCGCCCCAACCTTGCTCCAGCTCTCCTCTGAGCTCCAGGCCCTTTCTGAGCCCAGAGGCCGGGAGCCCAGGCAGTCATCAAGGAGGAGTGGGAGATTGACTCAGCAAAGGCCCCCCACCCAAGCTGGACCACCAGCACCAAACTCTTGCACACACCTCTCCTAGTGCCCATCTATTATTCTCCTTGCCAAAACGTGATCCATTATCACCGCGTGCGCCTGGCAAAATGTATCATTACCTGTACCCTCGGCACTTCCCAGATCAATCCACTTCTTAAATGTAGTAATAGAGAAGAGGATTAGGTACTAGAAAACTCATTATGAAAATGGCGTACTCAAATTCTTTAAAGGTGATATTTCATAAAATATACCCGGCCTGCCGCGTGCCTCAATCATTCTTTTTAATAGCTCCGTAGCAGCCAGAAAATAAAGTATTCATGAAGATTGAAGAAGATGATCCCATGAACTTCAATTTAATTGGTGCAAATTAAAACAATCCATCTTTCCGTGCTGTCCGTCCATCTCCAATCATCCCCACGCCGCTCGGCCGGCGCCCTGATTACAATTATCTTTTAATAGGAAAACTTGTCAGTTTTTGTGTGATTTACATAAGCTTGCGCAAACTTATGGGGATCAGATAGGGCCTTGGTGTGCGATTTCCTGTCCCCGGCTCCCTGCCTCCCCCGGAAGGCCAGAGGAGGGGGTCTGGGAGGCGCGGTCCGGACAGAGTGGGGGAGGGGCCGGGGTGGGTTTGTGGCATCCCTGAGTTTGCAATACCCATCAGACATGGGGCTGCCGGAGACATCTGTGTGCCGCGCATCTGGCCCCAGCCCCTGGCCACAAGCTTCCTCTGAGGCCACGGCAGCTGGACATGGAACCAGAGGGGCCTCTTCCTGGAGGTCATGGTCGCTCTCAAGGCCCTGAATACAACTTGACCTCCCGTTTGAGAAGGCCTATGCTCTGGTGAGCTCTCTCCACCCCTCTCTTTTCCCCACCATTTACTCCCCCCCTTCAAATGACACATGCTTCATATTGTCGCCAGGGCCTCCTTGAAGAGCCTGTGGGGACAGACAGAGTTGCTCTTCTGGAGTTGAGAAGCCAGGAGAGAAAGCCGGTGATGGACTGAGCATAACAAGAGAGACTCGAACAGGGAAGAAAGACAGGTACCTGGGTCCGCCAAGGAGTACAGGACAGGGAAGATGTGGCTTTTAACTAAACAGAAACCAGCCCTCGGAGACCCAAGCCAGGTGCTGCCACCAGTAAACTAGTGCCACTTCAAACTCTATCAATAGAGATATGATGGCTAGAGAGAGGGAGGTGATCATTCCACTCGCATCTGTGCTGTTTGAGACACCTTTGACACGTTCATGACTCAACCATTCATTCGTTCAATAAACACTTCTTCGAGTTCCTGCTACGTGTTAGGTGCTGGAGATCCAGCAGCAAACAAGGCCGGCCCAGCTCCCACCTCACAGGCTTTATAAGCCAGCGAAGAAGACGGACAAGCAAACAAGCGGGGTGTGTATAGACTAATAAAAGCTACAGTGGGGGAAATTCAGGAGCCTAGAGGAGGGCATCCCAATCAAAACGGGGGTCAGAGGAAGGATCCCAGAGCTACGGATACCTGACTTGAGACCTTAAGGTCAAGGAGGAGTCAGGTAATAAAGGAGAGGGAAGGAAGGAGGGCATGTTCCAGCCAGAGGGACCGTCATGGGCAAAAGCCTCAGGCAAGAAAACATGCAACGTTAACACAGAGATCATCTGACAGAGCACAGAGGATGAGCCTGAATGAACATGGCAGGAAGGCCATCCTAAACGCTGACACCCTACGAGAGTTGTCTACTTACCCTTTTTAAATCTGTAAATGAATTCTTAATTACACAGACACTACAGGAACACAGTCTTTTACTTATTTTTTTTTTAATATCAGCACATTTTCACTGCCCCCCCCCCAAATGTAAACATAGAGCTTCTGGCTCAGTGTGTCAAGCATCTGACTTGATCTCAGCCCAGGTCTCGATCTCAGGGTCTTCTTTTTTGTTAAGATTTTATTTATTTGCTCGAGAAAGAGAGAGAGAGAGAACGAGCACAAGCAGGGGGAGCGGCACGTAGAGGGAGAAGCAGGCTCCTGGCTGAGCAGGGAGCATGACGTAGGGCTCGATCTCAGAACTCCAGGATCAAGACCCGAGCCAAAGGCAGACACTTAACCAACTGAGCCACCCAGATATCCCACCATCTCAGGGTCTTGAGTTCAAGCCCCACATTGGGCTCTACACTGGTTGTGGAGCCTACTTTAAAAATAAAATTTTTTAGGGATGCCTGAGTGGCTCAGCCAGTTAAGTGTCTGCCTTCAGCCCAGGCTGTGATCTCAGGGTCCTGTGTCAGGCTTCCTGCTCATCGGGGAGCCTGCTTCTCCCTCCCCCGCCCACTTAAGCACACACACTCACATGTGCACACACACACACTCTCTCTCTCAAATGAATAAAATCTTTAAAGCAAACAAAAAGAAGTTTTTTCATGTAGACATCAGAATGAAAGTCCTGCTAGACCACCCCCACCCTCCACCTTGTCGCTCTCTGGCAGTAACACTTAACCAGCCTGGCACGTTTCCTTCCTGGTTCTTCTCGGTTCCTTCCCACGCATATGGATCCGAGGAAATATACAGGTGCTTCTGGTCTCGCTTCTTACAAAGATGATCTTGCACTATCCACGCTTTTCTGAAATTCGCTTCTTCAACTTGGCCATGCCTGTTACTGTCCCCATCACCCTCTTGAGGGGACTGTCCAGCAGACCTGGCAGGTGGGCCCGCCCTGGGCAGGCTCCAGACTATCTGAGCGGCTGCGGGATGACCCATGATGGATGGAAGCAGGACACTCTGCCATCTCAGGCAAGCCCCTTCCTGTCACAGAGCCTCATCCTTGTCCTTAACATGGAGAATGAAGCAGTCTGCCCCCGGGGACACTGTGACCGCTATGCTGCAGCTCACAGAGGGGTTGGTTCATAGAAGTTTCTCTGTCCATGAGCAGACAGGGACAGCGATGTCCATGTCATCCAAAACCAGGCCCATTTGAGCATCCCCGACAGAACCCCAGCCCTCAGGCATTGCCCTCCAGGAGACAGACCCTTTCCCTCCCTGGCCCTGCCTGTGGTCAGCAGCGAGGGTGGGGGCAGCTGTTACGTGTCCGATCCTACAGGGCCCTTCCCCCATGGCCCCAGTCAGGCTCCACTGGCCGCTCCCCCCAGCAGCCTTCGGCCACCAGGAGCACTCTGTTGGCTCCGTAAGCACTGCTTGAGTAGCTAAAGTCATCCATCCAAGTGAGGTCAGGAAACAAGCTCACCAGAAATTCAGTCTCATTGAGGAATGATAAGAACCGTAATTATTTCTGGAGGCCTTTGTGAGCCCCCACTAGGTATCACATACACCCCTGCTCACGGAATCTTCGTGAAGTCTCAGCAAGCAGGCTGCATTATCGTCCCCATGAATGAATTAACTCACGAGGTCCTCGTGACCAGCTCACACTTAGCACAAGGCGAGAGTGACTATGATTACTGGTAGTCACGGCTGGACAAGAAAACATCTCAGCGGCCATCACAGTAACTGTATTTCTCTTCCTCCATAAAGCACAGTAAGGGCCACTGGCCTTCCTGTCTCATGGCACAGTCATGTGCCATGTGGAACAGGTGGCCTGAAGGTCACCAAGGCAGGAAAGGGAAACGATGAATATACACAAGGTCTTAACCACCTCTGACCCACGAAGAGACAAGTGCCACCCTGCTCCCTGTCATAGGTCAGGTCTAGTCTCATGGTTGCAAGGGAGCCTGGGAAATGCTGAGGATCGCAAGGATATTGGCAAGTCTGGCCTCTCCTGCTACCCCGCATTGGTAAGCTGGGGGCACCCCGACACAAGAGAGGTTAAGCACTATGCCCAAAGTCACCCAGCCAGTGAGGGTTAGAGCCACTCGTTCACATGTGTGGACATGTGTGAGGGCACGTGTGCTGACTTACACTTATTGACATGCACGACCGTGCTCATGCACATGCCTACCCATGTCAGCTCCCACGGGCCTCCCTCTCCCCTGTGGGGGAAGGGGTCATAGGGCACACGGGAGCTCTAACTGCAGGCATGAAAAACTTGACCAGAAATCAGGAGGCAGGCTCCCTCCTGTACCCATCTCCCAGCACTGGGGCCTCACCTGCCATCCTCGGGGTCCCCGTGCCCCCATCTCGAGCAGAGTCCCAGGCATCACCCACCATGGCACCAACCCCAGCTCACTCCAGAAAGGCCCGCCTGCCCCTTCTCTTGAACTTGATTCGGAATCTGTGGCTGCCGGTGAGGCAGGATTCTGGGGCAGCTTTTTCCAAAGTATAAAGATTATAACAAATATATACGGTGAATATTCTCATGTCCAAATACATATGCCCCCCCCACACGCCATACACTTAAAGGACATAGTATGCAGAGACATGTTTTTATCTATAAACCTGAATTCATTCATGGAAATGATGGTGTGTTCACGTGGTTTCTATGACGAGAGCTGGAGGTGACTTAATATAAATGGTGAAATCCATGAAAGGATCCAAACCGTACAAGGTAAGAGAAGACCGAGATTCTCACAGACTGGAAGAAACTAAGGAGACATAAGGACTAAAGGCAGCGCGCCGTCTCTGACTGGATCCCGGCACAGGAACAGGACATTCGAGAAGAACTGCAGGAATCCCACATCTGCAGCGCAGTTGATGGGATCATACAGTGCCAGTCTCTTAGTTTTGTAATGTACTATGGTCATGTAAAGTATTCATGAGACAGGATGAGAGAACTTTCTGGAATGTCTAAAAAGTCTTACAATAGTGATAAAATAAAATGCCCCAAACCGGGGGTCAGGGTGCCTCTAGATTTCAATATAGTACCGCTGATACCCTGATATGCAACTGTGGACAAGTTGCTCATTCCCTCTGAATCTCAGCCCACAAAAAATAGCAGAAGTTCACTTAGATCACCCTCAAAGCCCCATTCCGCTCTCTCATTCTGCACTTCACTCTCGATTCAGAAACACACTCCTATTCAGAACAGACATATGTACAATCACACCCACTGTCACCCCCCCCAGCTCACACGGAGACACACAGGGAATCGGTAGAGTATGCTTTACTAACTCAGGTTGCAAAATACAGTCAAATCTCTCCTAATCATCCCATTAATTACTTGAGTTTCCACACGCCCTATTAGTACTACATTCAGTGTCTTCCTCTGAAGGATTTTCTGCTACACACACACACCCACACACCCCTAAGAACCCTTCCATATATATAGTCCAATCTGCCAAAAAGAATACCAAGCTGACAGTACCAACTGCTATTGCACCTCTTGGCCACACAGTGTCGCTGTTGGAGACGGGACCTGCACAGCTTAGGAACCATGCTTGTCCTCCGTTACTCCTTCTTGCTCTTGGGGCTGCTTCCAGGCCCAAGTAAGCCCCCAGGCTTTTTTCCTTCTCACTCCTAGGCTTTTCCACCGTTCCGCAAAGCATAACACCATGTCATGCTGGCTGAGACCATAGAAGCTCCTAAGCACAGCCTCAACAGTACCTAGTCCAGCTCTCCCCCATGACCTTGGTCCCCATGACCTGGATGTGCTGAGCTGGAGTTAGAGGCTAGGCCCTCCCTTTCTTCTGAGCAACTGTATTTTAGGGGCCTGGTCGTCCTGCTCAGCCTCTGAGCCTCGGTGGATCTCTCTGAGATGTCCCCCCACCTGAGACTCGTGGGGAACAGAGGCTGGGATCTTGGTCCCTTCTTACCCATAAGGTCTTGGGTTCTGCCTGTTGGTGGCGCAGGGTGAAGACCTTGGACTCAAGAATGGAAATGGCTAATACACTAAGCACTGAGGTTGTAGCAGGCAACTTTCTAAGAACTTTTAAGTGCTTAGAATGTTTTAAGAACAAATCGAATTCTCCCTACAACACTAGGAGCAGGCATCGTCTTCTTTGCCCCCTGTTTCACTGAGAGGAAACTCTGAAAGGGGAAGTGACTTACCCAAGGTCACATGTCTTGGGTAAGTAGCCCAGTCAGGACTTGAACTCTGGGATTCCTAGAGTTGGGATTCCTTTCCAATCTGCTGTGCTGTGTCCAGAAGCTCACAGTCTCCCCCAACCTGTCCTACAGTCAAAAGGACTCCCTTTCGGGCCGTTCCCAGGGTGAAGCAGATGACTGGCAGCCTCCACCTCTAGACCAAGGGGCAGGAGACCTGACCTTTACAGAGTGTCTTCAGAGGCCCCAGATGTTTGCTGCCTTAACAAAAACCCGCAGACACTTCCCAGCAACCAAGCAGCATATTCACACATCTGGGGTTTCAGGGTCCAGACTGTTTTTTTCTCATTTGAGAGGGGAAATAAGGGAAAAGAGCAGGGAGAGAGGACCCCTCACCCTGGGCCCCAGAAGGGGATGGGGGAACCCAAGACCTGCCCACATCCCCTTCAATGGGCTGGATACATACTGTCCCCCTGCCAAGAACATACTATTTGCTGCTGAAAAGAGCTCATGCTGCCTCTTTCTCTAAAGAACTATCCTCAGCTGGAAGCTTATATTCCCTCACCCCAGGGAGTGGCCACATGCTATGGGAGTTCAAAAGATTGGACCCCTTGCCTCAAGGGGGGGAACACATCCGTGGAACAGTTCACACACTGGACCTTCTATGGAAGCAGGAGGAGGCTAGACTGTAGCCGAGACCACAGCCCTGCTCTGCCCTTCACCTGTCCATCCTCTTCCCCCACTCCCTTCCTCCTGAGAGCTCTTCCTCCAGGAACCCTGTGACCTTGAATCCCTGGCTCAGGTTTGGCTTCAATGGAACCCAACCTAAGACATATCTGAGAAGTGCTAGGAGGCAGACGTCAAGCATGGGACTCAGGAGTCCTATCTCTTGCCAGCTTCTTGGCAATGAGGATGCCATCGCTGTTGGTGAATGGAGAATGGACAGTCCCTGGCACACTGTATGTGTGGTCTCCATTGTCTCCAGTCCTGAGCTAGGACAGGATACAGGGGACAGTGGACATCCTGGCATGTACAACAACTCTGCTGTTTGGGGGGAAATCATAATCATAAGGATGATAGAACTGGGCGGTTATTGCTAAAGGCCCCAGGGCTCTAAAGAGAGAGACAAGCTCAAAGCAACTGGCCACCACTACAAAGTGAATGGGAAACTAGAACATCTTCTTGGCAGAGAAGCCCTCATCTCCTGTAGCTGAAGACAACATTCAGGACCTAATCAAGAGCCTTTGAACATCAAGGTCCAATTATCCAACGTCAAAGTCAGGTTCTTACAGGGAAGAAGTAAGACCCAGCAACTTGGAATGGGGTTATCCAGGTAAATGTCTTTGAGAATCTTGAATCTCTGATTCCTTTGAACTCTGTAGGTCTGCAGAAGAGGGCCACATCCTTTGTGAGGGGAGAATGCACCCACCCACCATTGCTTGAAAACTCTGCAAAAGTTTCCAATGGGGCCGATGTCCTAGAAGACATCTGAGGAAGAGGAGGGCCTGGAGGGCCAAAGAAGCTGGCTAATATGCACAGGCAAGAGCCAGGAACTCATTCCGGGGCTGGATCAAAGCAGGCGGAGTTGGAAGCTGTCTGGGGGGAACGTCTGTCTCCATGAGACACTTCCCCACAACTCAGTGTTCGCTATCCTGGCAAGGGCCCCAAGACCTGTTGGGATGGTTCTTGGGAGCTTGAACAAAGTAATGGCTGTCACTAAACAAAGATGCCGGAACTTCCATGGCTGACTTGAGGATGGGGTCAAAGGTCAAAGTCAGGGTGGTTGGTTGGCGGTGATGTCACAGAACTGGGCTCCTTGACAGGGATTCTTTAATAGGAGGCAAGTGGCAGGCCTTGACCTCCAGAGGCCAAGTGGACTCAGTTACCCTAGTGGGCACCAAGGTCACGGGGGCGGCCAGTTGGTCCCAGTGTCCCTGGGGTTGGGATAAATGAACAGCCAACAAGGTGTTCCTTACTCTAAATGCTCAAAACAGATTAGGAAAGAATGGGAAATCATAACCCCTGAGCGGTTTTCAGACCCAGAACCTGGAGGAGAGGCTGGTCCCCAGGAGGAAGGATCCTGCAAACCATAGCCAGAGTTTAGAGCATCAATGCTCCACTCGCCCCCAAAGGACCTACAGCCATTTCCTCAGGTGGCTGGAAAGTAACTGTGGAAAAGGGGGTGCTCACAGCTGGTGGACATAGAACCCACAGTGACATTCGTACCGAGGACCCTAAAGAGCCAGCATGGTCTCCTTGCTAAAGGAGGGACACATTGGGGGTAGGTCAGATACAGGAACCTGGCCCAGGCTGCCTCATAGTGGGCCCCCTGTGCTCACAGGTCACTCCAGGGTCACTGTACCAGTCCTCAAATGTGTCCTTGGAAAGGCCATATCTAGCAGCTGGCAGAAGCCTCACACTGGCCACCTTAAGAGCTGGTAGAGTAGAAAAGACCAAGTAGAAACCCCTGCAGCTCCACACCCCCTCCCCCCAGCCAAGATAAAGAATCAAAAATAATCCTATCCCGGGGAAAAGGCCAGAAGATCGGTGCCACTTCAAAGACATAAAAGATGGGACACCTAGGGGGCTCAGTCGGTTAAGCATCTGCCTTCAGCTCAGGTCATGATCCCAGGATCCTGGGATCGAGTCCCGCATCGGCCTCCCTGCTCAGTGGAGAGCCTGCTTCTCCTTCTGCCTGCCACTCCCTTGCTTGTGCTCGCTCACTCTCACTCTCTGACAAATAAAATATTTTTTTAAAAAAGACATAAAAGGTGAAAGGCCATGGTCATTATCAAATTCCTATTTAATTCACTGGTCTGGGGAAGAGGCATTGTGGATGGACTGGCAGGAACGGGCCCCAAGTGTGGGAATCTCTGCATCCCACATGCAGGCCACCAGAGGACCCTCACAGCAGGAGAGACATTGCACAAGGACATGGACAGGATGACCCAGGCGGCAGCTGTCAGGGGGTGTCTGACCTCAGCGCCCCTCAAACCTGTGCAATGGACTCATGAATGGAGTCGCCCCCATGGCAGGGATGGGGGCACTGCCGAATGCCAGGCCTGCCAGCAACAAAGACGGACACAGAGTGCCCAAGCTATGGGATACTAACCCTCAATGTGGCCCACCCATGACAGACCATCCTGATGAGGTCGTAAAGCCTCCTGACGGGGCTGACCCGGGTCTCAGGAGTGACTTTCACATTTCTGCGTGTGAGGCAACAGCCAGCCCTGCCATCTGAAACCCCACAGAGCATCTGGATCCGCTGTCACGGGACCATGGCCTAAGACCAAGGGGCCTGCTCAATGGCAATGGAGGTGAACTCTACGTCATTGACCATGGGACCCATGGGCCCTACCAGACACCATGCCTTCCAGAAGCTGGGAGGGTAACAGAGCGGTGGGATAGAGGGCATCCAACAGGTGTTTCAAGGAATGGGGCAGAACCTGGTGGCCCTACAAATAGGCAGGCCTCACTGAGCCGCCATCTTGGGCAAGCCACCTGTGAGGACGAACACGGTCCTTCAGGATGCTGCCTACACCTTCAACCAAGAACCATTATCTGGTGCAGTGTCTCCAACAGGCAGGACACCTGGGTCTGGGAGCTGGAAGGTGGTAGCGGCCAGCTCACCGTCACTGCCAGCCGCCCCGCCGTGGCCTTCGCTGGGCTCCATGGCTCTAGAGGCCGGGCTGAGTCCATTCACTGCTGCGAGCCTCTATTTCTCCGCCTACGACATGGGAGTGACTAAGCTGTCATGCTGTGGGGATTGAGACATGCATCATTCTCGCACCCAACGGCAACTACTCTCCGCTGCATCCCTGAGTCGTTCCTGGACGAGGGTCAAGGTCAAGACAGGGAGTGGGGAGGTCTTCCAGGTGCCAGCCCTATTTCTGGCATCTTCCGCACAGCATCATCAGGAAGTATGTTTACTTGTCCACCTTGACCTCACACTGCACACCAAGTCGACTTCCATTCCCAGGGAGAAGAAGATCGAATTCTCCTCTCCAAAAGTCCTCATTTATCCAGAAAGATGTTTTGGGTCCCAATCCCCAAATTCCCCTCATCTCAGAGCCAGGCTCTGAGAAGCCAGGGGACCCCGAAGCCATATCCCCTTCCCAGCTTGGGAAAGCTTTTCCTTCCTGTGCCTCCATTTTATTATCAGCAAAAGATTTCGCTAGCACTGCCAACAACTGATATTCAGAAATAAGTATGTAAATCCTTTGTAAATGTATGCTAATTACTTATTTTTAATTATAATGTAAATAAGTAATTACTGAATAATTTTAAAGTATTTACGTGGGGGTGTGTGATTTAGACGCTAACTTGTTATAAGATATAAAAACTATAAATTATACAGTAATTATGGCCCAATTTACATGCTAAGGCCAAACACAATTACGTAGCAAGAAAAATATAAACAATCAGGTAATTCCACAGTAGTTACTGTGTAATAACCAAGCTGTTTTCTTCCCCCAGTTGATGAAGTGGGTCTGTGCATTCACTCTGGGCTCAGGGAGGCGAAGGGGAGAGTGTTTTCAGGAAGTTGAAATCGCCTTGAAGAAAAGAAATGAATCACAAAATAAGAAAAAAGACACAAGCAAAGCTACTAGAGTTTCCCAGGGTGGGTCATGGGGTTCAGAGAAAGGCCAAGCCCCAGAAGGGGGGCTCCAGCTGGAGTGGCCCCCCGCAGTCCCCTCCCACCCCATCTGCAGCAGGCCCCGTTCACACACTATAACCCAGGTGAGGGAGGTTTCCCCAAACCCCCACCTCCAGACCTCCACACTCCTGTGCCCTGAGCCTCAATCTTCTCAAACTTTCTTGCCTGGCTAACTCCATCTCACCCTTCAAGTCTTACCTACAATCCCTCTTCCTCCAGGAAGCCTTCCCTGACCATCCCTACCTCCCCAAGATTTAGCCAGGAGCCCCCTCCTGGGCTCCCACAGCCTCCCAGCCTCCCTCGTCATAGCTGACCACTATTTTGAGATGGACTGTTTGATGACAAAGCCTGCCCTCCCCATCAGACTAGGATCCCCAAGAGATCAGACCTCAGGCCTGCCTTGTCCATTGCTGAGTCCCAAGTTAAAGGCACTTGGACTTGAGAACAAAGAGTCTGGTATCAGCAAGATCTGAGTTCAAGCCCAGTGCAGACACTCTCCAGGATCCTTCCAGAATTATCTCAAAACCTGGGCCTCACCTTCAGGAGGGAAGTGATAGCCTTGACAAGAGCCCTGGGTTCTGGGTCCTCATGATGCCCTCTGCTGGAATAGCCCTTTGAATGAGGTATCATTCTCCCCACTTTGCAGACAAGACAACTGAGGCTGAGAGGCCAAGTAACTAATGGAGACACAGAGGAGGGCTGTGAAATCAGGCCTCCTCCAGTCCCAACCTGAAGCTCCTAAGCCCTCGCCTCCTCTGACACGGGGCTTGTGGATTCCAGCTCCTCAGGGCATCATTGTGCCCCGGAAGAGGGCAGAGGCAACGAAAGGCATCTGTGCAAGGAGAGAGGCATCAGTCCCCGGGGTGGAGCAGCACCAGGAGACGGGTGCTTCCTGCCCCTCCCTACACCTGCTGAGAAGTGCAGGGCATGGGACTATTGACCTGGGAGCCCCTAAGATAGTGGTTCTTTAAGCCCTTGTGAATCTCCAGGGTCAGAATCTCCTGGAGGCCTTGTTGAAATGAAAATTCCTAGTCCGCTGGAATGGACAGCCACCAGGAGGCGGAACCCAGAACGTTCCCTTTAGCCCACCACCCACCCTCTGAAGTCTGAGAGCCACGGCCAGAGGGGAAGGCATGTCCTGAACCTGAACGCCTCTCTAAACCTGTCCCCTCGCCCACGGAAGGGGCTTCTTTAATTCACCAATGGGTTGTGTCCAAGAAACTAGATGATGGGATGTGAAGCCCCACGGAGCTGGGCCAGCAACAGGAGGGACCCGTGGGACCAGCGTTCCATCCACTCAACACCTCGGGCGCACCAGGACAGACCCTCTCACCTGCACCAAGGCCAGCAAGAGGGGCAGGGGCTGTGCCTGGTCCCGAGGGGCATGCGGCCCCCACTCCCCGGGCTCTGGGGTGCTAGGCCAGCTGGTGGCACTCTGCCTGCACTGTGTGGGGCCCAGCGTCTTCACCCCTGGGAGGTCCCCACGGCCATCCAGCCCCCAGCAGCTGTCACACAATTTAGAGCCAGGGAGATGTGAGAATCCATATATAGATTCCGGGAGTATCTTTTCCTACTGCTCCTGAGGCATTGCTGTTCATGAAGCATGGTCATTAGTGAGGATTTAGGGGAGCACGAGTGAGGCCTGGGGGACAGGGGGCCCTGTGGACCAGGCACAGGCCATCAGTTCCACAGGAGAAGAGATCATCTCGGCCATCCCCCTGCCTCCAAACCAGGAGGCTGAACACTCAGAAAGTCACATAGAAAGGCCTTCTTCTCCAACCACGAGCATAACCACCCAGCTACTATTCACAAGCAACTGGGACTTGAAGCCAGGGAAGGGCCTGCTCTCACCCATCTGCAGGAGGAGGCAGGCACAGAGAGGGTCAGAGATGTCAGAAGGTCACACAGCCCGAGCACCTGGGCTTTAGTCCAGTCTGACTCTAGGGGTCTGCCTTAAGCACCTGTTCATGTCTCCCACACCCCAGCTGGAAAGGAACTCAGCCAGCGGTGGCCAACTCAGCCCATCCTGGTCAAAGTCAGCACCCAGCGGAGAGGAGGCCTGGCCCCGGCCAGATCTGGGGAGATCAAAATTGCCATCCCTCCAGCACTGCGACCCCCTCATGGAGCTACTTCACAGCCCAGAAAATTCCCCAGTCCCCTGGGTAATATTTTTTTATGGCCATTGCCGGGTGCTATTCATTTTATTACACTTTTGCCTGTGATTTTTGTTGTTGGCGCATAAGCAATGTGGTCAATTCCGTTTTACGTGCCCCGGCGTCTCAGATTCATCGCCAGCCAGCGTGGCGCTGAGTGGTTACATTGGAAAGTGTTTGGCTAATAAAATGCATAAAGCAGAGATAGGAAAATCAATGCCTTTGTTAATAACACTTTACCATCTTTCACGCGGTCCGTCAGGCCGGGCTGCCCGCTGCAGCTGGCGCCGGAGGCCCCACGCACAGTGTCTGCTGCTGCACTGGGGGCCGGCTGGCCCTGGGGATCGGTGCCCTTTGCCCCTTGCCCTCCTGCAGCAGGAGCCAGTCCGAAAACCCTGGTAGATGCCCTCCCCGAGCTTGAGCTGGAGGAAAGAGGCAGAATGTGGGGAAGGAAGGGTCATTCTGGGTTCTTGGGCCCATGTCTGTGCCGCACTGACCCTCACCTTTCCCATCTACAGATAGTTCCTCCCTCCAAGGGCTTCTGTGAGGACGCAGGGAGAGCGCCGTGTGACCCGCCTGGCACAGCACATGGCTTGTCAGGGTGGGGTAAAAGGACACTGCTGTCCCCTGCCACGGGCTATAGCTACCCTGGCCCTCAGGGGTGCCCCTCCGTCCCCAGCCCCCAGGATGAGGGGGCTCTGTCCCAGGACGGAGCCATTAAACGAGACAAGTGTTCTAAGATGCTGGCGCCACCCCTACTCAGACCCAAGATGCAGCTGCCCTCCTTGTCCCCTTATTCTCGACCAAATTTTACCTTGATTCTCACTATCACTCAGCTTTCTGTCTGGGCACCCCTGGGGATCCACCCCAACCCCCGGCTCAAAGGCAAGAGTGGCCAAAACAAGGGCCAAAGCCCCAGCCCTAGTGCAGGGCATAGCCCCCCACCCTGGGCACTGAGCCACAGCAGCTGGAGAATTTCACATCCTTCTCAGCCTGCCCGTCCCCCCACCTCCAGTCTCTGGGCCTCTGGGCCCCAGTTTCCACCTCTCCCAAATGCCAAAATGCAAACCTTTCTCCTAGAGGGTGGAAGATTGAATGAGATCACATATGTAAAGCCAGAGCCTCTCCCATGGCTCCTGGGGGGGTTGGGAGACCCCGAGGGTATGCGCACAGCCCCAGGATGAGGGAGCGCCCAGAGGGTAGGAAAGGACAATCCAGGCTGAGGGCTTGGCTCAGGTAACCATGGCACAGAGAGGAAGAACCAGCCCATTTCTGCTCAATCACTGACTGCTTGTTGGAGGTAATGGGAGGCCCTTCCCCTCCTAAGCCTCAGTTTCCCTCTCTATAAAATGGACACCATTGTCCTCTAGGTTGCTGCTGGGGTGGGTTAAATAAAATGCTTTATGAACATCTCAGCAGGACGCCCCACACAGAAGACTTTGAAGGCCCTGAATGCTGGAATAAGGAGCTGAGCCACCATCTGGGAGCTGAAGGGGGGCTTTGGAAAGAGCCCAGATTCTGCGGGGGGGCCAGCTTCCTCAGGCCTGGGCCATCCTTATCTCCCCAGCAACCCCCAAGCCAGTGGGGGAGGCAGAGATCCCACCGTGAGGATAAACGGGGTGCTATGTCCCTGTCAGGAGGCCCCCCCGGCCAGCCTATCCCTCCAGCTGGCTCTGGTGCCCCTCCTCCCTCACACCCCTCCCCCACCCCCAGGGAGGAAGCACAAACACAGAGCTTAATCCCCAGGCCTCCCCGCACACCCAGGCCTGACACGAGGCTCGGCAAATATTGGACTTTATTAATTTAATTTAATTAAACTTTATTAACCTTTATTAAAAATAAACCCTCATTAAAATTCTCATTCCCTTCTCTGGCAAAGGCAGGGATGGGGCACTGCCTCCTCTCCAGGCTTGTTAAATGTCACCTGAGGAGAGGCAGAGGCCTCCGGGGCCAGAGTCTGGGACATGGAGCAGGGACTGGAGAAGGAGGGATCCGGGGAGGGGTGTGTGTGCGTGCACACACATGCACACGCATGCACACGCATGAGGGGATGTTGGCAGCTAAGAGCCCAAGGTGGCTGTGGGGGGGCCAATGTGGAAGATCAGCCCTGACCTGGGAGGTCCAGCCAAGAAGGAAAAAGAACCTGAGTGCCTAGGGGGCCCTCAGGATCCAGCTTCCCCAACAGGGGCAGATTTGGGAAGACTTGGAGTGCCAGGCTTCACACTACACAGTAGCTGGGTCCCTAGGCAGATTGGGGAGGAGGGAGATGTTTTGTTTCTATCATACGGTTATTTTTCTTAACAGCCACGCTTGCTCCTTTTAGAAAATTTGGAAAACCCAGAACAGCACCAGAGAACATAAAATTCTCTACGAAGCCTGATGGACCTTTGTCCCTCAGAGCTGGGTGGCCATATTGATCACCTGGGCTGGGACATTTTAAAGAGTGAGAGGACTACCCAGAGCTCCACATATGGTGCGCTCACAAACAGGCCGTCCCCAGCGAGCAGGGACAGCTCCCCACCACACAGAGCAACACTGAGAAGCTGAAACCCATTTCAACATACAAGGGAGCTAGTCCGCTGTTGGGCCTCCATTTGCCAATGCCCAGCCAAAGCCTGGCACCTGGGCTCATTGAGAGCAGAGAGTCCGTGGACACCTACTATGTGCTGGGCCCTTTCCTGTTTCACCTATGCCTCTGCAGCCTGGGGGAGGTGAGTAATACTGTGCCCATTGTACAGAGGAGAAAACTGAGGCTTGGGAGGAGAATAGGCCTTCACAGCCTGGGGTAGGACAGGTTCTGATCCATCAACACCTCCCTCATTGGGGTCTAGGTTCAAACCTGGCACCCTGCTCATAGTTGGGTGACTTTGGACAAGTTCATTCATTCATTCAGGGGGTACTCCTTGCAGGTGTGGCATAGGGATCTGATGGCAATGCTCACAACTGGGCCCTTGAAGGCTTGCAGGTTAGTGAGGGAGACAGGAATACTAATAATAGACACAATACCACAAATCGTGCTCAGTGCCATGAGGGGAAAGAAGGGACAGGCACAGGAAGCCTTCTTAGGAGTCAGGGGGTGACACTGGCAAGGAGATCTGAGCCTGTGCAAGGGTGAAGCAGGGGCACAGGGGACAAGCCAGCCTGTGGGAGGGGCGGAGGGCAGGCTGCTGGGAGAGCTCAGGGAGGCTCCAGGGAGGTCACTGCAGAGAAGGGTTCAGGTTTGGCCTTGTACATTGTATAAATCCAAGGGCCAGAAAGGAGGGAGACAAAGACTTTGGGGACAGCAGCTGGGGACAGGGGGAGGGACTGCCAGAGCTTCTACCAGGGAGGGGAAGAAGGGACCACAGTCAACAACCTTGGAGATGCTTCAGAAGACTGATCAGACGACCTGTTCATTCATTCATTCCCCCATTCCTACCTTCACTCATTCACCCAGCAAGTTCACCACCAGACATGAGGACAGATGGTGACACAGGAACACCATGGTCTCAGAGAGTAGTGAAGGGAGGCGGGGGCGCTCCCTCAAGCAGAGGGGAGGACATGGCTTCTCTGAAGGAGAGACAGAGGCGCTAGAAATATCCTGCTGGTGCACAGGCCCAACATGGCTCCTGTGGGGGCACCACACAGATCCCCTCAGGACCCCAGCACCCCCAGACCACAGCTGCACCCTGTGAACAACATGCCCATGCCACCGTTCTCACTGCTACCCTGCCGTGGAAGCCAGGCCCCCAAACCAGGGCTAGGACCCATGGTTAAAAATTAAAATGTTTAAAGATTTTGTCAACAGAGTGAAAACGCAGAACTGTGTGGCAGACAGCGTGATGGACATCTCATGTGCGCTGCGCGTGGGGTCAGGGTCAGAGTCCACAAGCCCCTGCCAGAGAGGAGAGTGCCCAGGGGCGGAGGAGGCTGCAGTCTAGGCCCCCAACACACACTCATTCCCCATGGGGCACTTGGCCTCTCCTCCCCTGACAGCCTTCGATGGGTCTCAGCACCCCATGCCTCCTGGCATCCCCAGCTCTGGGAGCCTCCATCTTCCAGACAAGAGAGCCCAAGGGCCCCCAGAACCATCTGCGTGGGTCCAGGCAGGGCAGCTCCAATCATCTCAGACAGGCCCCTCTGGGGACACATACCCAAGCCCCTGAACCGGTTCCCAGAGAAGGCAGGATGCCCCTGCAGTGCCCAGCAAGGCCAGGATGGCGGCAGCAGCCCCCCTGCACCTGTCTTCCTCTCTGACTCTGGCCTCCAAGACTCTCCCTGTGCTGCCGTCTCCCTATGTCCAAGCTTCTCTGCTTCTCCAAGCTCACCAGCTGAACGTGGCTTCTCCCCGTTGCCACAGCCTCAATGTACCAACCAGCAGAGACCGCCTGGCGGCAGGTCCCCGGACCAAATTCCCAGGAGAGAACCAGATTGGCCCAGGCGGGATTAGTGGCCCAGCCGTGGTCCAATCAGCTAAGGCAAGGGGCGGGGTCACACAGAACAGACCAGGTGAGCAGGACCCACTCCAGGGGAGACGAGGGTGGCTTTCAGAGGGGCTCGTGGGAGCTCATGATTCATGCGCCCCTATTTCCACAATTCCTTGTGTTCCTCAGGTTCACAAGGAGTGCCCTGCCCAAAGAGGAATGAGCACCCTGTCCCTGCAGCGGTGAGAACCAGGTGGAATGACCTTCTGAATGGAATTTTATTAGAATGTCTCTGGTTCTTCTCCCCTTGGTATCCCCTGGGGGTGGGGGATCACAAGGAAGGAGGCAGTGGCAGGTGAGGGAGCAGTTTTCACTGTGGACTGAAAGGCCTGATAAGCACATGGGCCCGGGGCAAGATCCCTCTGGGGCAGCAGGCGGAGGTCCGGCCAGGCACACGCGTGGGGACAGAGGCAGGTACCCTGGCCACACCCATGGACCTGAGCATCTCTGCCCAGGCCAGCGCAGGAGAACAGCCAGGCATGTAAATGCACAGCGCCCCGGGGAGAGCTCCAGCTCCCTGCTGCCTTTCTTTCTGGAGGGAAATGTCCTGCTTTGGAGCCAGCCGCCTTCTCCAGCTCCTGCAAGAGCAGAGAGGAGGTATGGGCTGTGCCTTCTACCCCTCTCGGGCCAGTTTCCTCGTTTGCCTCTGGCAACACTGGCTCTCGGAGCTGGGGTCAGGATGGGGGCCATGAGGCAGCACCCTCCCTGTGCGCACCTTTGTCTGATGAGAAACAGACCTGGCCACACTTGCGAAGGCTTCTGGGCTAGGAGGCAAGTGGGAGGTCAGAACGGCTTTCTGCCAGGGGCCCCCTTAAGAACCCGGCTCTCAGAGGGCCAGGCTCTAGTATCTCCCCACAACCCTGGCTGCGATATAAAATAGGTCATTGGCGTAATCCTGGCCAAATTGGCCTCTGGAAGATCAGCTAGGCCAAGCTCCCCGGGCCTAATTATCCCATATTTGGTCAATAAGCCATTAACAGGGCGCCTCGGATGTTAATAACCGTTTCATGAAAAAGTCGGCATAATTTATGAGATCAACACTGGTTAGCAAAATTAATAAATATTTCATTCGGTGAGATTTATCCCGGCGCGCTCCCGACAGGTGGACCGAGGGCCCTTGGGCAGCCCTGGGGAGCAGGCAGTCGTCGGGGGAGAGGAAAGCCCAGCTCTCACTTGGGCCAATAAACATTTACCTCAAATCCTATCGCCATAAATCCAAAGGCTGGATGAGGGAGTCCAGTAAAACCTGACTTAACATTATGTTCCGGCCATTAACAATATTTATATAGATGTCACTTCAGGGAGGGTTAGAGACGCTGGGCAGGACCCAGCGGCCGTGACGGGAGCTGGCTCGGGATCCTCTGGGAAAGTTTGTGCCCAGGGAGGCCTAAGGCGGTGGGGAGAGCCCCCAGATTGGCCCTCTGACCCCTCTGGGGTTGGCAACTGCCGTCTGTGCAACCGAGGGCAGGTTTCCCCACTTTTCAAAGCCTTGGTTTCCTTATCTGTAAAATGGGAGTGTTAACAATAGCCATGGGAGATCAAGTCACAGCAGAAAGTCAGCCCCAGGCACATAGTAAACGCTCACTAAATAATAGCACTGCTCGAATAATCATGAGTAGAAGAGGCAACCAGAGGACGCAGCCCCCTGCTCCCAGAGCATGAAGCTCCACTGGGTGCACTCAGTCTTGTTCATCGAGAACCGAACCCCTACCAGATGCTGAGCACACATGAGCTCTAATCCCACAGCAATCCTAAAGGGGGAGCGCAGTTGACAGCCCTATCTTCCAGAAGGGAAAACTGAGGCTCAGAAAAGCAAAGTGACTTACCCAGGGGCAGCCAGCAGGAAGCGCTGAAGCTGGACTCGAACCGGGTCTGTGACTCCAAGCTTCCCTCTTGTACCACTCTGTCCCACAGCCTGGCAGGGCCCCAGGAGGCATGGGTCCCCCACTGGGCCCTGGGTGAGCCCTCGGGGAGATGCACCCCCACCCCCCAGCCCGTGCTGGTCTCTGCCCTCCGCCAGCCAGCCTGGAGCCCTGGGCAAACACACTGAGCCCGGGCGGACGCCAGAGCCTGTTGTGGTTAAAGAACCTTCCAGGAGAACCAATTAGTTTTCCGTGGGGAACTTTCCACCAGGCATTGATTTTCACTCTCCCCACCTGGGGTGGATTTGATTTGCGAGGAGCAATTGTGTGGAATAAAAGCGCTGAATGTGACAGGCTCATCTGCTGCCGGGACCAGGGCTGGGACTGAGCGGGGCGCAAGGTCCAGGCGGGGGGATGGGAGGGTGGAGGGGAAGTCCCTCTGCCACCTGGCACAGAATGGCCCTGCCACACGCATGGCCGGGACGCAGTAGCACTGAGATAAAGCCTGAACTCCTTGGGCTTCCCTAAAGACCGGCGGCAGGTGGATCCCCCCGCCCCTGCCCCCACCCCTTACCTGCAGGGTTCTGAGGGGCGGGGTGGGGGGACAGGGGATGGCAGGGCTGGACCCTCCAGTAGGTCTTTCAGCATCCTCATTCCCACTCACTTGTTTCCCAAAGCTCTGCCCTGACCTCACATTGTTCTTTTAGCAAACCTGGGAAGCTGGGGGCCCAGAGCTGGGCCGGTAGAGAATGTTCAACGAACACTGGTGAGGGTATCATTGCCCCCATTTTACAGAAAAAGAAACCGAGGCTCGCGAGGGTCAGGCAGCCGTCCTAAAAAAGAGGCAGAGCCAGAGCTCAACCCCGGAACTGTCTGATTCCACGTGCCCCTGCCTGTTGCTCACCTGTTGAGAACATGGGTGGGAGTAGGGACAGGTGAGGGGCTTGAAGGGAGGATGACAGCTAACGATGGCTCCATACTCACGTGCCCTGAATGCAGAAGACCCTGCCTCCCTGCTTCTTCAGGACTGTTCACTCATTCATTTATTCACCCTATAATTTCATTCATTAAACAAATATTTATTGAGCTCCTGCTACGTCCCAGGCTCTCTTCCAGGCACTGAGGGTACAGCAGTGAGTCAAGCCAAGACCCTAGTGGGGGAGACAGACAGTCAGCAGAGCAAATAAAAGATGCCAGATGACGACAGGGTGGAAAGGAGGGGAGGGAGCCGGAGGCTTCCCCCAGGAGTCCAGGTGAGCCCCACAGGGTGCGTGAGAGAGACCTCAAGGAGGGAAGGAAGGAGATTTGCCTCTTGCCATCTGGGGAGGGAGTTCTGGGCAGAGGGAACAGCAAGTTCAAAGGCAAGGAGGCTAATGGGGCGGGAGGGGTGGAGAGGAGCAAGGAGGGATGGCCCTAAGTGAAGGGCTGTGGCTTTGACCCCCAGTGACAGGGAGGCCACTGGAGGGTGTGCACAGAGGGGGCAGGAGCTGGCTCAGGTTTTAAAGGGAACTCTGGCTGCTGAGTAGAGGGTGAAGGGGGACGCAGAGAGATGCTTCTCCGGGACTTTGGCAATAATCCAGATGAGAGACCAGGTGGCTCAGTCCAGGTAGAAGAGGAGGGATGATGAGAGGCGGTTTATGGTGACATATTTCCATCTCCTGGTGGCTTGTATGAAGGGTGCGAGAGAAAGCGAAGTTGAGAATGAGCATCACCGACTATGGTCTAAGCACCTGCTGTGTGCCAAGCCCCAGGCGGCACTGGGAAGACCCCAGTGACACGCCCCAGGGCTGCTGCCGTCATGGCACTGACAAGCTAGCGGGGGCCAAACTGGAAGCAAATAAACATCAGTAAAGCTAAGGGACTGAGAAGCTCCAGAAGGGGGACAGAGGGTCAGGATGGCTCCGTACGACAAGCAGGGAAGGCATCTCGAGGAGGTGACACCGCAGCAGAAGGAAGTGTGGAGCCCACATTCAAGGAAGAGGGCTGGAGAGGGAGCCGAGGAGGCCCCCCATCCCCATTTCACGAAGGGGAGAACGAGACCAAGAGAGGCAAGGTGGCCCGCCCAAGGTCACACCACAGGTGCATGGTAGCCCAGATTTGTTTCAAGGCCAAGGATCTTTCTCCCCACCCCCTCCTTCTAGAATTCGGGCAGGTGAGGCAATGCCTCCTCCATGAAGAGATGGCAGGCTGGTTGGTGCCATCACAAGGTGCCAGAGGAACACGACACAGGCAGATGTGTCTGTGTCTCAGGGGGGCGGGGCCTGATTCAGGCTGGGACAGCTGTGGGGACACGGGAATCCTCAGCCCAGGCAGGACCTCCAAGGGCATCCAGAAATACTGAGAGGCTTGCGGACACCTGGTGGGAGGCAGAGGCGAGGGGAGGAGCTGGGAGCAAGACCGAGGAACCGGGAGGATGGCACGGCTGCGGCTCTGGGAGCAGGACAGCCCACAGAGTAGACCCCACACCCGGGTGAGGGAGTGGGTGAGGGACTGGGCCCGGGGTCAGACCAAGCCAGGACCTCACTCTCACTTCCTCCGAGACTCCCCAGCTTACTACCCATGGGGTGCTCTTTCTGCATCATCTCATTGCCTTGAACCCCCATTCCTGAGAGGTAGAGAGGAAACTCAGGTGAGGTGAGGAAATGAAGAGGAAAGGTAGACTCCCCACCCAAGGTCACACAGCCAGACAGCGGCAGAGCCTGGGGAAACCCTGGGTTTGAGGGCTCCTGGGGCCACCACGTACGCCACATGCAGCCCCCTGGGGTGGTGCAGGCATGTAGGTGGGCACTGCTCGGCACCTGGGATGGCACAGGGCAGAGCTGTCCTGCAGTCACAGCCCCAGCGGGGGAGGCGACCACTCTGACCCCAGGGCTGACAGAGCAGGGTCGGCACAGAGGGGCCCAGCCCGAGCCGTCGTCAGCACTCCCCGAGCAGGAGTCCTCTAGGGTGGGATGTCCCATGGTGTGGTGACCACAGGGGAGCTGCCTTTCAGGAAAACAAACCTCCAGGGACACCTTGCTCCACTTCTCACTGGCCTCAGGCTGGTGATTGTCCCTCTCTGAGCCTTGATTTTCCACGAAATAGGATTTTGACATTTATTTACTAAGTGCCTGCCCCTGGCCAGTTTGGGGGCTTTCAACACACCAGGGAACAGAACAGACACATTTTCCAGCCTTCTGTGAGCCAACACTCCGGCAAGGAAGATGGGACATAAACACACATGAGAGATGAGTGAACCTCAGACAGTATTAGTACCGCGAGAACCAAAGGGAAAGGAAAACAGGGGGACATGTCACAAGATTAAATAAGGTATAGGGCTGGGCCTCAGCAAAGAGGTCAGAGTCCAGCAAAGATGTGAAGGAGAAGGAGGAAGCCGTGTAGACACCTGAGAAAGACTGTTCTAAACACAGGGAAAGGTACGTGCAAAGGCCCTGAGGCAGGAGTGTGCCCAGCAGGTATTCAAAGGGCAGAAGGAAGGTCCCTGCAGCTAGAAGAGCTAGCTGTTGGGTGGGGGTGCTGGTGGTGGTGGTCCTGAGACAGAGAAGGGGTAGATGGAGTGAAACATGAGACTTTGGGCCTATAAAGAGAAGTGTGAAATGGGAGGGATGTTGGGGCGAAGAGAGGGATCTGTGAATTAATGTACGTCGGGCATTCAGTGTGAGTCAGTGTGTAAGTGGTCAATTAATAGGAGTTATGATTATTGCTGCTTATAATTAGATGATTCCTAACCCTTTTATAGTGAGGTGGGAGTGCCTTAGGGTCCCCCCTCCGTGGGCAGAAGTTGGATTTGAGGGACCCAGACTGTCCTCCGTGGGCTGGGGGCTGCTCCCCCAGCCCCTCAAAAATTTTCCAGGGCCTCCCCGGGCCTTGGGAAGTTTGGGGAGGGAGAGGGCGGGGTCACAATCACAATGGCATTAAATCAGACCCCCCGCTCGAGACGAAATCGCACCGAGAAGTTGTTAATACCTTTATTATGGGCCAAAATGTATTCACGATATTAAAAGACATCCCATTTCTGCCCCCTGTGTCACATCTGAGATGTAGCGTAGATAAATGATCTATCACCACATGAGATCTACCGAAACCATTAGTAACCATGACATTTTGACGTCAGATTTTAAAAAATTCCTAAGTAATCTTTTTGATTTATGAAATGCTGTCTGGGTTCATCGAGAGAGATCTCAGATTTATCACCGCCTGGTTAGAATTATTAATGATTTTCAATTTGTAAATCTGAAGTCGAGAAAGTCTGTGGGCTCTGGGTGAAAACTCCCGCCGGCCAAGGCCCAGCCTCTCCTCCAGCCAGAGTTCAGCCCAGGGAGAGATGGTCCTTCTCGCCGACATTCTGTCCCCTGGACATTGTGTCCCAGCCAAGCCTGTCTGTCTGCAGCATGCGAGACTGAGGACGGAACAGAGGCAGGACCTGCTCTGGGCAGATGTATGGGTCCCGCTTCACAGGACAGAGGCCCACCTCCCTCCCCCAGCCTCACACGGAGGCCTGGAAAGCTGCTCCAGCAAATTCAGGCCGGCCCGGCCAGGAGGGACGTAGTGGGGGGTGGGGGCAGCCAAGAGCCCCCCCGCACCCCTCGGGTCTGGTTCAGGCCTCAGCTCGGCTGTAGGCCCTTTACATCACTGGGAAACCCAGACCAGCCCCTCCTTGCCCAAGGCAGTGGCGGAGCCACTGGATTTGGAAGTGACCCAGCGGCAAAAGCCCCTTCTCATACCTGCCTGGGCCACAGACCCCAGAGCAAAGGACCCCACCCTACCCCAGGGAAGAACGGGCATCAGACACGCTGGTTTTTTCTTGATCCACAATTCAAAGGGAAAATTAGAACCATATTTCTGTAAGTTCCAGAAGGTGGAAGGTGAGTTTTTGATAAACGCAGGGAGACAGGGCATGCAGCACCCCGCTTTTCCCTCCGGGGTGGGTTCAGGTCCGGGGGCAGCGATGAGACAGGAAGTCCAAGCAGAGAAGGGAAAAGACAGAGGGAGGCTAAATGCCAGGTTTTCTCCGTTTGTAGTCTCACATCAGCCTCCCGAAACACCTGCGAGGGTGACATTGTTACTTCCATTTCACAGATGAGGAAAGTGAGGTGCAGAGTCCCAGGCAGTCTGAGGTCACACATCTGAGAAGCAAAGGAGCCGGGTGAGGTCTCTGGCTGCGGCCGTTGTGCTTGAGGTCCGGACCTCTGGCCTCGCACCGGTCAAGTGCAAACTGCTGAGGTTTCCCAGGGACCCCCCAGCACAATGAGGCAGGCGGTGTACCTAGTTTAACCACAGTCACGCCTGCTTGCTCACAAAGTTCATGGCGCACACACACTCCTGCCCACGCCCTCCCATATTCACAGACACGGACACTGGCACACACGTGTCCCTCCTGCACAAGGGTCCTGCTGGCCCCGTCGTCCAGCTCCTCTAGCCTCCCCACGTCCCGCCGCAGCCTGAGGCCTGGGACCCATCCTGCAACCTCATTGGCACAGTCTGCTCCTCTGGGCCGGAGTTCGGGGGCCCTCAGAACTGCAGCCTGCCCCCTGCCCGTTCTTCAGGATCCCCTGCCCTGTTCTCTCTGGTGTCCTGGGGTGGGGGGGGGGACTTGCATCTCGGACTCCCCCCACTCTAGGCCCGGCAGCCGCTGTCACCTGCAAAGGTCTCAGGTCTGGTCCCTCCCTGCTGGGCCCAGTAGACTTCACTTCTGTCCTGGCTTTTTCCCTGCCTGGTCATAATCTACCCTGGCAAGAAGTCT
>ML105532.1:0-24197 GCA_003697995.1 Taxidea taxus jeffersonii | reverse complement strand
CGCCAGCCACCGTGTGGCTCTAGAGACCCGCTCCTTATAGCGGCCAGATGCCACGGATTGTTAAAGCCTCAGACATCTATTCTGCCGTTGTGACCCACCAGGGGCAGGGGGACGCTATTCCTGGAGGCCTTATTTTATCCTGTATTCACCGCTGAAGGCTTGGAAACTCTAATTTTGTTATAATGTGCAAATTAAGCAACTGTTTCCAGCGGAGCAGGTGCCAGTGGGTCAGGTGGGCTGAGTTGGGGCGAGAAGCCTGCGAGCGACCCGGGGCACTCAGCGGAGGCGCGGAGGGGGCAGCCCAAAGGCTGAACAGACATGGGAGCAAAGCTGCTCCTGTGGTTGCAAATGTCTCCCCGAAGGACGTGTCTGCATCGGGTGTTCCCCCATCCAGAGTACTGATTAATGAACAGCAACTGTACGCAACACCCTCGGCTCAGCGATGTGGAAGGAAGACCTCACCACATCCTCGCCCAGCCCTGGGAGGGGCTACTTCCAGGGTACCCGTGCCGGGATTACCGTGTGGGCCCAGATGAGCGGTCTCCAAAGGCCAAGCTTCTCCCATGTGGACACCCCACCTGGATGGGACTCTGTTGGAAAAGTCCACATCCCTGGACGTGGTTCGGATGGAGGAAGTTTAGACAAAAAGAAATGTAGAGTTTTAATAAGGAAGAACCTGGTAGGAGTAGGTGGGAGCCTGAGCATCGTGACGGAGAAAATGATAAAGATTACTGAAAGATACCATATGATTTCCCTTATACCTAAACTCTAAAAAACAAAATAAATGAATAAACAGAAGCAAACTCATAAATACAGAGAACAAACTGGTGGTTGTGGGGGCTGGGGGGTAGGCAAAAGAGGTGAAGGGGATTAAGAACTACAAACTTCCCATTATAAGATAAAAAAGTCATGAGGATGAAAAGTAAAACATAAGGAATATAGTCACTAATAGCATAATAACTTTGCACGGTGACAGATGGTAACTACACGTATTGTAGTGAGCATTTTGGAATGAATGTAAATGTTGAATCACGATGTTGTACACCTGGAACTAATACAATATTGTAGGTCAATTATACTTCAATTTTTTAAAAATTAAAAAAAAACTTTAATGGAAGACATTAAAGAAAATCTAAATAAATGAAGATAGACATCTCATTCACAGATTAAGCCTCAATATTTGAAATATATCAGTTCTCCTAATGTGATCCAAATCAAAATCTCAATGAATTTTTTTAATGGCACTTGACAAGCTGATTCTAAAATTTATGCAGAAATATAAAGGACCATGAATTTCCAGAAGATTCCCAAAGAACAAGGTGAGAGAACTCGCTCTATCAGACAGCAAGCCTTGGTGGTACGGCCACAGAGACACACATAGAGTCCAGCAGCCGCACAAGCCCAGAAATAGAACTACACACAGTGGACAGTTGATTCATGAGGGAGATGTTACTGCAGATCACTGGCAAAAAAATGAACTTTCCAATAAATGGTATTGGGACAATTAGACCCCTACCTCACACCGTATGCAAAAAGCAGTGACCAAAGAGGAAAACATTTTCCTTAACTACTAATTAAGTATTGTACTGCTGTTCATTAAAACACTCTGCAAATCAATAAGAAAAAGACAAACATCACACAAATGGGCGAATGGCTTCAAGAGGTGCTTTGCAGAAGAGAACGCTCGATCAATAAACACGTGAAAAGATGCTCAATCTCATTAATAATCATTCGAATGGAGATCCAAATTAAAATCACTTTGTTATATCATCATCTAGCCACCAGGTTGGAAGAGAAGATGTAAATACTAAATGTTAACAAGTACGTGGGATCAGTACAACCACTTTGGAGAGTAATTTGACCTTCCTAGTAAGAGGGGCATCTATGCAATGCCAGGTTCACTCTGGAGAAACTCTTGCGCCGGGGTACCAAAATGAGCTGAACAGCACTATTCCCGTTCCTGTGCCTCTCCTTCCCCCAGACCAGGCTAGGTGAGTTCCTCTCCCGGTCCCTCCTGAGCCAGCGCTCTGGGGAAGAGCTGATTCTCCACCGCTGTAAGAGGGCTTCCCCAAGGCTTCCCCAAATCCCTGCCTCCCCGTATACCTTGGAGCAACACAACCCACTGGTCAATTTTGCAAACTTTCCTTCTTCCAAACCTCTTTAGGGAAGGTGTGGCACTCAGACCTAGACCCCAAGGCAAATCCTTTCCTGCTCAGCTCTCTGCTTCCTCCTCTATTACAGAACAGCAAGAGCTCATGTTCCCTAAGGCGTCTGGGCGGCTGCAGTGAGCTGGACTCAGCAGGGGCTGGGCAGGGAGTGAGCTGTTGGGGGGACGGTGCTGGGAGCTCCATGGGAGGAAGTCATTCTCCGTCCTCAGGATGCACCGCTCCCTTCTGTCTTACCTGGACCTCCATTTCCTCCATCCCGGCTGTGCCTTTCTCTGGGCTTACTTCAAGTCCTCTTTGCAGAAGCCTTCCTCTACCTCCAGCCCGTGAAGATCTCTCCCTTCCCAAAGCTTCCCATCTATCGGCGAGTCAACAGAGATGTCCCAGAAGCTCATCACATAGAAGGACACATTTCTGCTGTTGGAGAAACTGGGGGAATTCAACAGCCCCAGGTCCCGATGGGGAGGTTGCTCAGGCAGTGGTGTGGAGGGAGAGGGCAGGGAAACCACCGTGTAACCAGCTGAGTCCCCGTCACCAGCACAGCCTCTGGCACATAGTAGGTGCTCAGTAAATCATGGTCGACCATCAAACCCAACAATGGGGGTATAGTCAGACTTCATGAGCCCAAGCATCTAGGCTGATGCACATGGTTTTTGATAGACACACACAATCATACCTACGTGTGACCATGAACACTGACACGCTAAATATCTACCTGCACACACACACACACATTGTCCCAATGCCGAGGCCTGCTCCAGCCAGCATCCTAACGCACATAAATGCTGCCTCCCACACAAAGCTCATTTATTTTGATTTATGAATATTACAAAAATAAACCTGAGCGTCTTCTTGGGATTCTATGATCCTAACATAGGTCCCAACGATATTGCTTTTCTGCTCCTGGTTACCTGAAATTAGCAGAGTAATTCGGAATCTGCATCTTTATTTAAAAGAAAAAACTGTAGATGCAGAATTATAAAAATTTAATATGCTCCCAGGAAAATGAAAAATGAGAGGTTGTGATCTCGTCTAACACTTTCAAATGTGTTTATTAATTCATGTTTTAAATCATAAGTTTCATTCGGTGAGAGCCATGCACAGCAATAAGCCCGTTTTAAAATATTAATGAATAAACAATATTTCTCTATTGAAATATAACATGCTTCTTTGAACAATGGACCACCAGTAATAAATCAAAACCAGGAGAAAATTGCATTTCATATTTAATACAAGTTGAACTCTGCCTTTTTATAAATGATATCTTTTTTGTTTAATTGGCGTCAGTTCAGATCTAGCAGATTGCTAATAAAATTCTGGATTTCCATATTTAATGATGCGTACACTTTCTGCTGAAATTTTACCAGGAAAAAGGAATCAGCCTTTTATTATCTCCTGAGATGGTGGTGAGAGGTGAGGCCAAGGCCTCTGTCCAGGCTTGAGGGTGAGCTGGCCAGAGGGGGTAGGTTGAAGAGGCTGGGCCTCTCCTAGGGACCCCACGTGGCAGCTGACACCCCCTGACGACCCGTCTGCTGACCGGAAGTAGTCATTCCAACCAGAAGGGCCAGAGACTGGTGTCCCCTTCTGATCAGGGGCACTGTCATAATAACAACAGAAAGGGGCGCCTGGGTGGCTCAGTGGGTTAAAGCCTCTGCCTTCGGCTCAGGTCATGGTCCCAGGGTCCTGGGATCAAGCCCCTCATCGGGCTCTCTGCTCAGCAGGGAGCCTGCTTCCCTTCCTCATCTCTCTCTGCCTGCCTCTCTGCCTACTTGTGATCTCTGTCAAATAAATAAATAAAATCTTTAAAAAAATAATAACAGAAAGAAGAGAAGCCACTCTATCCCAAGGGCCATGCGTGCATCAGCTCATTAATCTTTATGCCAGCCCTAGGAGGAAGGGAGGAACAACGTCTCCCCATTTTACAGGTGAGGAAACCGAGGCCACGCAGTAGAGTGAGGAGGTGCTGTGCCCGAGGTCACACACAGCGGGTAAGTGGCAGGATTTAGCCTCAACATGCTGCCTTGAAGGAAATGCATGATCTCGGGTCTCAGAAGACCTGGATTTTATCAACAGTGAGTGAAGTGGGACAGCGGCCGGAACGCGAGTGCAAATCACGGGACCGGATAGGAAAGAAGAACGGCTGGCCATGGCCTCTGCTCCCCGCAGGGCCCTTTGCTGCACCAGCCAGCTCCATCTTCCCGGCAGTGCTGGAAGCCAGGTGCTTGACAGCTAAGGAAACTGAGGTACAGGGAGGTTGCATGACTTGCCCAAGGACACACAGCCAGCATGAGGCAGAGCCGGACTCAACTGCAGGCAGTTTCACTCGGAGCCCACGTTCATGGGTGCTCAGCCCTGGGGCTTTCCTAGCCATGGGGCCACATTGAACCTCCCAGCATCCATTTCTGTCCCTGTGACGGGGCCAGGAGCTGCTGGGCCGTGAGGTGTGGCTCCCGGCAGTGCACTTGGCGGGGCGCAGCTGGGAGCAGGCTCCGTGCATATCGGCTGAGCCTGTGACAGCGGAGCTCTGGGAGCTGAGAGGTGGGTGGGTCCCCAGGTCCAGCGGGGAGGAAGTGCTGGCCATTTGTTGTCCTGAGGGGCTTGTGGACTCAGTAGTCTTCCTGAAGGTGTCCCTGGGATCCCAGGTTGCTGGGGACGGGAGCCCATGGCTCTGATGGGGGTGGTGGTGACGCGTGAGGAGGTCTCTGCTTAGGTCCCAAGTCAGGATCACCAATGGTCACTGTCCTTGTGCTAGAAAGAGACACTTTGATAAGCCAGTCAGGCACAAAGCGTTAAAATTGGGAGTTTGGGCTTCAGACCCATGAAGCCTCGTGTTCCGGCTCTGTGCGCCTTTGGCCAAGTGGCTTCAGTTTCCGTTTCTATAAAGCGGAGGTGATAACAGGACGTGTCTCGAGGCTGCTGGGAGGGTTTGGAGAGTGAGCCTGGGGAGGGAGCGAGCAAGCATCCTCGTGGCTTCTCTGACAACTGACAACTCTGCTCGCTGTGCCCCCTGGTCCCCTGCTCTCTGCACAGGCTTGTCCCTTGCCTGGTCCGCCCTTCCCTGAAGCTCCCCCCCTTACCCCCCTGCCCTGTCCTAATCCTCTCTTCCTGAGGTCCCTGCCTGGACGGCCAGAAAGGGCTGCACAGCCTGGCTCTGTCAGAGGGCGCAGAGGTCTGGGATCAGCCTTAAAGGACGGGCATTCATCAAGGAGATGGCAGGGGAACAACGTTCCAAGAAGAGAGAACATGGAAACTCAGGCTTAAGAGGTGATGTCCCACGTCCAAGGTCACACAGCTGGCGGGAGGCAGAGCCAGGAATCAGGAGGCAGACCCAGGGTGGGGTTGGAGATCTGCTCACACTGAATGGCTGGTGGGCAGTGGGCTCAGTGGCCAGGGGCTGGAGCTAAGGGGACAGCACCTGGGACCTGCACTCACCCATGGGGCCCAGGTAGGACTCTGCCTGTAACAAAGTACATACAGGACACGTGACCCAGGCCTTGTGCTCAGCACTTCTCATTCATCGTGACAGCTGCCCTCCCAGGTCCACTTGCCTCCATTAGTTACAGTGCCAGGCCTGGCCAGCCCCAGTACATGGCTCTTGTCCCTTGTGCCCAACCCTGTGACCCATAGACATGGGCAGGACCACACAGAGCCTGCGCCACACATCTTGTACGTACCGCAGGACACACATACTCAGGTGGCCTGGGCAACAGAGGCACAGGTGGGAGACTTGCAAGCTCTGATGGGTGGTGGGGGATGACTCTCCTTGTCCCCCAGAAGGGAACCCCCCCCAGAGGCTGGTGGCCCGGGTTCACGGGAGCCCCTCTCCAGCCCGATGCAAGTGGCTGCTGGGAGGGGCCACCTCCAGCTCTGTGGGAGATCACGGACAGGTTGTGTTACCTCTCGCAGCCTCAGAGTCGGAGCTCGAGGGGCTCGGTGGGCATTAAATAAGTTACTATACAGAAAGCACCTGGCCCAGGGCCGGTCCGCAGGAGGTGCTCAAGAAACCACAGCTGTCAGCCCCAAGAAGGCAACTTGCTCTTGGCACCGATGCGTATTTCACACGTAAAACACCACTGCGCGTGGGAGACTGGTCCACACCAGAAGGGCGCTGCTCTGGAACACTGCCTCTCCTGCCCCCACTTCTGGCCAGGGAATGGCACAGGCTGATGCCCAGGGCGGGGTTACAGGGTAGTTCTAACCTAGTCTGCACGGCCACACTGCTCATGCGTAGCTGTGCACAAGGCTGATCCTTATGCCACATTAGCTGCTCGTTTAGGATCCAGAAACTCGAGAACATACATGTAGGCTCCCCTGAGCACGCCTGGGCCCGTGTGCATCTGACTGTATTTATATACGTGGACAAGGGTGTCATGGGGTGTGATTTTCTGTGACTGACGGCAGTTATTTCCTTTGATCTTGTGAATGGGTTGTGGGACCCTCACTTCTCAACTCTTGGGGTTCAGAAACCTACCAACCTTTCCAATACCCGCACGAGTGTTTGCTATCTGAACCAGGCCCAGGGTCTTGGCTTCTCAAGGGCTAGGGCCTGATTTCATTCATCTCTGGGTCCAACCCTTAACCCATTGCTTGACCAAGAAAAGGTGATCTGGTGAAAATCCATGAGATGAATATATTTCACCCAATTTGGAGTGAAACCTAAGAAACTTGGGGTCCATGCCATGCCCCAGTTTCCTTCCCTATGAAGTGAGGATACTTCTGTCCCCCTAGAGAAGAGCAAAGAGGGGAAACGTGAGGGCTCCCCACCCAGCATGTAGGAAAGAGACTGGGATCTTAATCTAGGCCCCCCCCGAATAAAGCTTCAGGCTCACCGATCTTCCTTCAAGGGCTGTTCATCCGCTCGAGAACCTCCAACAAGCACTGATATGTGCCTCTCTCAACCCGCTGGCCTGACATGAAAGCTGAGATACACTTCTTAGGAAGTGTGTGTTTCTGGATATTAAGGAAGATGTATTTGCGTGCACACGTGTCAGATTTCCACAGGATATTTTTGCAAAACCACATAGCCTGGAGATTGTTTTATGTACAAAGATAAGAAAGGCTGACCCATAAGCTAATTGAATCATGCAAATAACTACTCAGCCACAGGAGAGTTTCCTACAGGCAGGCTGAGAGCCCACGTGAGGGAGGACAGCTTTGGAGGGCGATCTATTTTGTAAAGTTTACTCTCCCGGTGTAAACACCTCAAGATTAATGGGAACAGTGGCCCTAGACCTTGTTTTGCTTGGCTCTACCAACTGAAATAGTAAAAGTTGTATTTATCAGAGACAATTTGCTGCAGCTGATTAACATTAATCTGATTTCCTGTTGAGTCAATTTCCGTGAGATACAGTAAACAGGCCAATTACCTGCTCTCCATTTCTTTTATGGTAAAGCTTTAGATATTTGCGACAGAGGTATATGTAAACATACGGGACTCCTGGCTATTTTAATAAAACAAAAACAAAGCTTAATCTAATTGAAGTCTTTCTTGTTGGTCTAACATTTTATCAGGCTAGAATTTTAAAGGGTATACTTAGAGAGGGTGTGAAGCTTTTGGGTTTTTTTCAGTAGCTATCTGAGGCTCACTCTTTTCAGAGGAACTCTTGCTTGTTCTTAATTGGTATCTCACGGAAGCCCTGAAATGAAGCGAAGGTGACGAGACTGGTTATTCTTTTAATAAATGACGAAAAGGTCTTTCCATCAAACAAGTGACAGGAGTGTCATCAGGTCAGGAGAATGTGAGCTCCTGGGGCAGAGAGACCTGGGTTCAAAGCGTGGCCCCTTGTTGTCCCAACTCTGTGACCTTGTGGCATTCGCTTAACTTTTATGAGCTTTACTTTCCTAATCTCTGCCAGTGGGGCGAATAGCTTCCTTGGGGCATTCTTAGAAATGGGGAGGACATGCCACAGCGGTCCAGGGGCTGGTCAGGAGCGCGCCCAGAGAGAGCTGTCGGTCGGTAGGGGCTCGTCCTCCAGTCCCTGCTTCCCCGTCATTTCCAAGTCCCTCTGTGACCCGGGCAGCTTGATACGCCCCGGCCCGCTCCCATGGCAGTGGAGTTAAGACACTGCAACATTTAATCATGAAAGCAAAAAGTTTATTCATGTTTGAAACTACATAGAGCTACCACGAGGAAGACTTTTTCAATCCAGGGTGTAATCCAGTTAGAAAGGAACACGAAACATTTTTAATACATTAGAATCACCGCCACAAATTATTTTCATGACTCAATCAGTTTCAGAATCGCATACAATACAAAAAGAGAGGGAGGAGAGGGGGCCCCAGCGCGCAGGGTAAAGTGTACAGTACCGAATACTGGACTCTGAATGCATCACGATCGGCGCCGCTTTTTTTTCTTTTTTTCTTTTTTGCATGGATTAGTAACAAGATGAAGGACATTCAAAATGCTTTCTCAGTATTTACAACAGTTCTACTGATCCCGTGTTCATTGAAGACCCAATGTTTCCACTCTCGGTGTTTTAAAGGTTGCAAATGCAACCCTGATTTTTTTTTTTCTTTTAAAAGATTACAATGTACAATTACATTTTATGAAGGGAAACAGAGTTAATTACAAGATGCAAAAAGGTAAGAAAGAGACGAACTACAGCGTGAGTATTGTTCAGAGGTAGTAAGTGAGCACTCTAAGCTACAGAACATGTTGAAATTCTATTGGTTTGTATGAGTTCGCATGAGGTAATCAAGCTGTGTTTTGATTGGCGCGATGTATAAATACTCTTTTGCTACACTATGTACAGCACTCCGGAGAGCAGGGCCCTTGCCGCTGCCCAGAGGACGGAGCAAACCTTGACAAGCCCGTGCAGCACCCAGCGCACACCGTCCAACCCCAGACAGACCTCGTGTTCACCTCTATCAGCAGCAAGCATCTTCATCCCCCAGAACAATCGGGATCCATAATTTAATTACCGAGCAGACTCTGGGCACTGGTGCTTCCAGAGAGAGAAAAGATGCTACCAGTCTCTGATCTAATTACAACAGAAGAGATCGAAACGCAAACGTGACCAGGAAGATTCCTAAACAAACCATCGTTAACAGAGATAGCCCAACGGCTCCTTTATTCCAACCCCATTAGCGATATGAAAGCAAGACAGTCAAAGTCTGCGATGGAAATATGCGAGAAAGTCAATTTAGGTGAGGTGAATCTTTGCATCTGCTTTAACGATTGAGGTTTAGCATATATTGTACTTTTTACCCTTAAGGCCAAGTAATTGGCAACTGTGAGACCATTAATGTAAAATATCGATAATAAATTATGATAAAATAGCTACAGGACTGTCAACAATGTTAAGTCTTGGCCTAATTGGATAAAGTGCTTTTTTTAACATTGTGTGTTTTTAAGTATAAATACAAATGATTATGATTCCTTAAAAAACTGATTTACCAAGTTCTCTAATAAGACAAGGTTTTACAGTAAAGCTGTAGATGGTGGGCTACAAAAACGCTTTCCTTTTCCTCCTATTGCTCTGAATGCACTTATCGAGGCATGTCAGCTCAGGGAAAAGTGTTGCCGGAAATTAGTTAGAGGTATCCGAGTGCACGCTTCCTGGGCCTTCTGTAGGGGAAGTCACAGAAGATGGAGTTGTTGCGTCCTGCCAGCCTCCATTAGCCTGAAAGGAGAAACACAGTTCAACGGGTGCACGTCTCCATATTAATTCTACTCCCCAATTTCAAATGCCCAGATGACAACCTGAGAGCAAAGCTACATTAGCAAAATGTATTTTCTAAACCCACTTTGGCAGGAGTTTGAAGCATGTGTTAAAGTGGGATTAAATGCATGTAAAACAAACCCATCCCACCAAGTAAAGTCTTGGCAATAAATCAGCTCGCTGAAGGAGGGCCGCGGCGAGCCTCGAGCTGGCTTGGCCTTTGATTGGCTGTAAAAAATAAAGTGACTCGGAGAGAAATCTTTAGAAAGGGAGCAGTGGAGAAGCTCGACGCGATGCCTCAGCCAGACCTTGGGCTCCACGAAGTATAAACTTCAGCCCGGCTTAATCTTCGTTTCCATAGAGAAGAAGTTGCCCCCCTCACCCGCCCCTTCCCACGCACGCCTGACAGCCAGCTACTGTAACCCTTGGAAAATGAAGGCCAGAATTTCCCTCCAAATAGCATCTTCCGGAATGAAAATGCATGAGCTGCGGAGGAGCACACTATTCAAATCTGTATTCCAATTATCTCTAACCGGAGCGCCTCTCTGGGAGGTTGCTACGGCTCTTCACATGCCGCTGGCCCTTCCTGCCTCGGACCTGCGTCGGCGGTAACAGTGCTCAGAAACAAATTCGCCTTCTGTCCCGGCCCATAGCGGCAATTGCTGAAATCAATGTCTGATCAGATTTCTGCTGTGGCAGACAGCTTGTCGCTACATATTTTTATGTCAGTCAAGAAGAGGGAGGTGCTGGGCTTGTGAGTTGGGGAACACTGAGTGGAAGTGACGGGGCGGGCCTTTCTGGAGAGAAGGCGAGGGGGTGCGGGCTGCCACCCAGTGCTTGCGGCTCAGACCCGCAAGCCTCCCGGTGCTGTCCCCAGACCCGGACCTCCCACGCCAGTGTTGGGGTGGGTCACGGGGCCCCCCTGCCTCTTTCATGCCCTTCCGCAACTTCTTCCGTGACCACCTAAAAAGGCTTCTTTGAGGCCTGTGCCACCCGGCCACGGAGAGAACTCCACCCGGAGTCCCCGCCCAGCCCGGGCGGCTTCTAGGTGAGCTTTGCTCAGTGGGCCTGTCCCTCTCTCCCAGGGTCACTGTTCTTGGAGTGTGCCCTGTCTTCTGACTGCACCCTGCTGCACGGAAGGCACCTTTCCTGCCTCCAGGACCAAGAGAAAGGGAGGGGAGGGGGGCAAACAACAGGGCAGAAAAGAGCAGAGCCAAAGGGAAAAAAGGGTTTTCCGGGCCGGAGGCCTATCAGATCCCGGCCAGGAAAAAGGTAACACCAAGGCGACGCGTTTCCGAAGCCTCGGTTGTGCAGGCTGGACGGTGACACGCGCACGTGTGTTGGTGGGACTCTAAGCCATCCTCTTCTCTATCTAAACGGTAAGCTGTTTTTGCCCCTCAGGTATGAAAATCTACTTACAAAAAGAAAAACTCTTACACAGATCAAGTCTGAAGATATTCCATCTGAAGTAAACATCATTCCTCTTTTATCCAAATTTATAAACAACAAATGTACAATATTTTTACCCAGCGTGGCAGCTGGAGGAGAGGTTGTCAGCAAGCATTCTTTTTTTCAAAATAAATTAATCCTTCCTCTGGTGGTTTGAGATTATGCAGTGTATTATACAACAGCGCCTTATCAAGCCTCATCAGTGAAGATGGAATTCATGTCTCTAAAATGCTGCAGGCAATCACAGTTTCATATTTTATCATGTTGATAAGGATATCGCACATTCTCTGAAGCATTTCAAAACACTTAAATGAAAAAGGAGAAATGCAACTAAAAGGCTTTTTATATGGTTTGTTGTGGGTTATTATGAGTTATTTATAAACCCAAAAAGAAAGATTTGACATTTCAAATGTAAAAGATTTGAGTATTTAATGGTCCTTTCTTCCCTTTACAATTGAACATCCTCAATCACTTTTTCAATCATTAATATTTACTCTCACAGCAAGCCAAGGCCCTAAAAGGGGAGAATTTTGTCCACTTTCCTCCTGACTCTACCACCATGCTTCCAGCAGCTCGTTTCCTCCCTGAGTCTGGAATCCCAGATTCTGCCCGCTCCTGCCCTCCCCAGCTGCACCCTGATGCCCAGCCACCACCTCCCTTCTCCTGGCTCCCTTTCCAGACCTGTGCGTTCTGCCACTTTCCATCCATGTCGGTGTAGGGTAAAAGTAAAGTTTTCGTGAATTAGTTACACAAGCTAAAATGATTTCTTCCATAATTTAAAAAAAAAAAAAAAAGAGGCCACTAAAAGTGCCACTAAAAGTGCTGAACACGTTTTCTATCCCACATGGACAATGCAGCCAGCTTGCTCTTAAGAACAGGATTCTTTGTTTAGCTTGGTCTGGGGCCCCCCAAGTTTGTCCCCTTCACGTGGGCTTTGTTTGAGAATGTTTCCTGCTGCTTGACTCGAAGATACACGGCCCCCCACCGTCTCCCTGGGACACAGCACAGCCAGTAGGAGACGGCATCTTAACGGGCTGAAGTTTGAGTTCCCTAACACTTAATGTTACCCAGATGCCCTTAGAAGTCCTTACAAATGCCCAGATTGCCAGCCGCCACTTTGGGCATTTGTAAGGACTTCTAAGGGCATCTGGGTAACATTAAGTGTTTGGGGTCATAAAACAACAGTGCAGTAAAATGCCGCCTTCCCCACCTGCGAACAAGATAAGAAGCCAAGTCAAATGGCCACTAATTTACTTATTAGTCACTGCTTACCTGATGCTGTTCCTACAGCTCTTCGAATCTGGTTCCCCAGGGTACTCACATTTAGATTTTTTTTTTAATTTGACAGAGAGAGAGAGATCACAAGTAGGCAGAGAGAGGGGGGAAGCAGGCTCCCCGTTGAGCAGAGAGCCCGATGCAGGGCTCGATCCCAGGACCCCGAGATCATGACCCGAGCTGAAGGCAGAGGCTTAACCCACTGAGCCACCCAGGTGCCCCGGGTACTCACATTTAAATTATGTGGACTATACAGTGAGTTTCCTCCAAGACCATCACTGTAGCCTCCCGTCTGATTGATAACATGACGGAGGGTATCCACCTAGAAGTGAGACGAAACAAAACTCATCATCCCAAATCTATTAAAACATCATCATTTACAAAAGGAAACAATCTGAATTATGCGTGCCATGAGGGTTTAGCATCTTCAATGAAAGACAAATTTATCAATCAAATGTGACTGGCAGAATTTCAGCAATTCTTGCATATTTAAACTCACACATCTTTGTTTTTCATGGCAGCCCAACAATAACACCTTCGTGGCAATGCAAACTTTCCACTTACATCTTCAGCGAAATGTGCATGGCTATGGGTGCAAACTACTTATAAATATGTATACTGGATCTCTCTCACACATGCATGCACGCACACACATGCACACGCGCGCTTGCACACCTAAACACACACACACACACAAGGAGTTGTTCTCAATTAAGAGGATGAGAAAATATACTTTAAGAACTCAGGGGCTTTTAAAAATTCTGACTTAAAAATTTTCAGAAATTAAAGAGTGATATATTTTTAAACCACACATACGCTGGCACACACAATTTGTTGTTGTTGCTGTTGTTACAGAAGTAAGATGCACCCAACCCTCTCCATGAGCTCAAGCCAGAGCCGAATGCATTCACAAAGTTTATCAGGTTTGAATCATCAAAAGTCACTGTTCACTTGACTTCTCATTAAATGGTGGGGCAGATGGGTCCCATTTGGAAGCACCCAGCACAGGTTCTGCATGGATGTGCAGACCACTTCCATGGGGGTAAGAGTATGGAGTTTTGAGCCCAAACCCTACCCTGCCAGAAAGGCCCCAGTTGGGGCATTTCTCCTACCTGTGATTGCACATTGGCTCCGACTTGGGACCCTTGGTAAGAATCCCCATTCAGACTCTGCATGTTCATGAACATGTCCCCAGAATTTGGGAGGTTAAAAGAACCAGAAGAACCTGGAAAGGAAAGAGTTAAGTAGCTGAATAACAGAGAGCTACACACAATCCTCAAAGACCTAGAGGCAGGGAGAGGAGAAAGGGTGCAGAAGGAAAGGCTGTGTACAACATAAAGCATTTCCGGATCTAAGAAGATGGAGAATAACTCCAAAGAGGTAGGTCCTGCGATTCATTTTGCAGCTAGGAAAGTCCTACCAATGGGGAAGCCCAAATAAGAAACAAAGAGGAGACGGAAGCAAACAGAAAAACACCCAGAAGCCGGCCCCAGGCTGCCCCCTTGTTTGCATTTCTCTCTAGGACTTGGTCATTAACTGTCATGGTGGACAGTCATGCGGAGAAGAAACATTTTTCTGAAGCTCTTTCTTAGCCATACACCTTCTACCTAAATTTCATCTGTTCATGTTTCATTAAAAAGAACTGGGGGTGAGGGGTCTGGGGCGAGGGAGGTGACGGGGGAGAGGGCGGGAGAAAGACAACAAAACAAAGAAACAGTAACCCTTCACTTCCTGAACTTTTAAAGATATATTTAAAAGATCTCCTTAGAATAGTGCCTTGAATTGCTTCCCAAGTCCATCTGCCTGGACTGGCTGCACACCGTTCACGGTTACCCAAGTTCCCTGTCATGTATAGATGTTTCTAACTCTATCACGAATGTCACATAAAATGTGGCCCAAATGTACCACGATATTGCAGACACTGCATCCGTGTATGAGGCACTGCACCCCTCACAGCTCACCACCCACCAAGTCAGCACAGATGCTAAAGAAATGCCAAGAAGGGCAGCAGGCTGGAGTCTGCAGCTGTGTTAGGTAGGAAGCACAGCTGCACCCCAACATTCTAGCTTCATTACGCACAGCACCAGGTCACCTTCCCACTTCCGCTATCTCCTTCATTCTTTGACAAACCACTATGGACCTTAAAATGATACATGGAACAATATAGTTAAAATATTTATTAGTATAGTACTCTGCATAACTGCTGAATTAAAAACCACCAGGACGTGTAAATAAAGGTTCCAGAATCTACCAGTAGCGAGTAGCACTCGTTATGAACAGTGGATTTACAGACTCTGGCCATCCACTTTTCGCCTGGCCCTAGAATAAGCCCTCGTTTTAATATAAATCTTCCTTAATAACTCCACTGGGTCCTCAGTGGGTTCCTGTGTCCTGGCCTGTGGGACCGGGTTTTGTGGCTCACGGCTGCCCGAGCCGAGTAGGGAGCGAGCGGCCAGTACGCACCAGAATTTGGCGTGGTGGGCGAATTGGTCTGGTTGTTCTGAACGGCGGCGGCGACTGCGTGTGCGGCCGTCACGGCAGTCTTTGCGGCGTAGAGGTTGGCTTCTTCCTGAAACTTGCCGATATTCTTCTTGTACCTGATTCGTTTGTTGCCAAACCAGTTGGATACCTACAAATCGCAGGGACGTGAGCGAAGGGGAAGAGAGGTCAACCTTCCAGCAATAACCATTGGACACCAAGGGGACACCTTGGGAGACACTCAGTTCTTAACTTACGTCATGGTTTTCGAGGTTCGCTTTTGCTTTCTGCAAACCTCGACACTCAGAATAACACCACTTCTTGGAGTTTAGCCACAGTCACATTACAAAGGACCAGAGCACTGCTCATAAAAAGTATTCAGTTAGTATATACCGATCGGTATTTAAGTGTTCAGTCCCCCTGAAAAGGAGCTGAAAAAACTAAAGGGAACGTTTGTGAAGTTAGGTAAATAATAAATTTTTGTGAAGGAATGACTTCTTGCTTTTGGGTCTGGAACAATTTTGGCAGTTGGACAGCAGAATCGTGTTTGGTCTGCTGAAAAGAGTAACATCAATTAATAATGGATGAATGACCCCTTTGTCTCCTGTCTTAGAAGGTTCTGTGTGTCTGCCAAGATGGCTGCTCAAGCTCGGCCAGTTACCACATGAGAAGGTCACAACTTGAAATTCAAGTAATTCCAATAAGGTCAAATGCAAATACAGGGGAGCAGCTCTGATTTCATCAGGTGGAATATACTTGTGTCTTTTACACACTACTTATGATGTCAGCCCATGCAAGCGGGAGAGATTTCTAAAGAGGAACTTGGCAACAGGAAGATTTCATCACATTTCACTGACAGCAAAACTTCAGCCCAAGACTCATTGCTCATAGTTACATGACATGTTCAGGCACCTATAGCTGAGCTAGATAAAGAAACAAAAACCCACACAGCAGGTTATAAAAAGGTACCCACCTGCTATATAAAAGACTCTGACCTCCCTTTTGCTAAATTAACAGTTTAAAAATATTCTTTAATAATTTCTTAATAATCTGCCAAAGGGGCATACTGCTGTGGTAACGGGCTGGGTGGGCCACTGTTTTATTCTGAACAGCTATTCAGAGGCCCTGAGGAAAAATGAGGAGTCGTATGAGCCCTCCAACCCAACTTATACCAGTGGGCCTGCTTATTGACCTTCTCTGCCAAGAGTTTAATTGCCTTGGAAATAGAACTCTCATTCTTCAACCTATGGCACTCATCCTTCCAGAAGAAGCCAGAGAACCCTGGCAAGGAAGCCACGTGAGAAAGACAATGTTGGCCTTGCTGCTGCCCTCATGCTGTCTCATACTGGGGAACGTACACATACATAGGCAGGCACACTTGCTAGGATCCCTGTGGCAACCAGGAGCATAGGTTCGTCAGACAGAAACGAGCCAAAACTCATCAGGAAGTAAATATGTTAGAGATCAGGACCTCCTAGCTGCTTCTGTTCCACTATTATTCCTCCCCTCACACACCCTTTATGGACTGTATATGTCACTTCCTGCCTTCGTATCAAATAGTGGTGGTTATAATAACTATCATTCGATGACCACCTCCTATGCATCAAGCATTATGTGGAGCCCTGGTCTGGGTGGCTGACTGAGGTGGTTATACAGGCATAACACCTATCCCAAATCCAATGGCCTTTTCGTTCTCCTTCTTTGATTTTTCAGCAGTGTCTGATATGCTGTGTGTATATATATATGTGTGTGTGTGTGTGTGTTCTCCAAAACTCAGCTATTGGCCAAAACTCAACTCTTCTCTCTTCCCCTTGAGCAATCTTATCCATATTAATGATTTCAATCATTGTCTCTGTGTGGATGGCTCCCAGATTTCCATCTCTAGGCCTAACCTGTATGAAGAATTTCGATTCTTGATTGTAAAGATGTTAACATATAAATATTTTGTGACAATCTCCAACTCAAGAGGTCTAAAATGGAACTCATGTGTCCTCTAACCCTGCACCTCCTTCTGTTTTCTCTTGTGTTTATAGCATCTCCACCTCTAGAGACATGGTATTTCCTATCTTACAAAGTCCCTGATTCCATTGTTGGACGATTCTAATGGATATTCAGTTCTCTATTAGGAACTAAGATCTCGTTCACTCTCATTTCTCATCATCGTCCTTAGTTCTTACACCTGATAATATCAGGTTCTCAAACAGCCCTGGGAGACTGAACCCCACTAGGCCATTGTCTTTCTTTGCCCTCCCTTCTTTGAGCCCATATGCGTGGGGCAGGAGCACATGAGCATCAAGTAGGATGTGGCAGTGGGAGGAAAAGCCAGGAGAGTGTACAGGTGAGGAGGCAATGAAGACGACGAGAACCAGGCAGAGCAATAGTTATGGAGAGGGCGGGGGGGGGGGAGCATTGGCGGAATTTGCCAAGGACCAGCTGTAGAGGTCAGGGGAGAGGGAGAAGCCAGCGATGATGCTGATGGGGGTCCCAGGCCTCCAAGAACATGGAGATAGATGCTCTGGAAGGGATTTCTGCACCAGAAGTCAGCCTCAGTGACTGTTAGGATCCAGTCCCATACCAGAATTCTAGGACTCTAAAAACAAAAGTTTTCACTCAAAATTGAAAAAGGACCATAAAAGCATCCGTTCTGATTATGCTCATTAAGGCAAGTTCCCCCAGACCCTACCTCATGTTTTACAAGCACATTCTCAGTTCAGGAGACAGAATGAGAGAGCCAGTTCTCAAAATGCTCCTTCAACATACGCCCCTCTAGTTTGTCTGAATAAGACCAGAAGGCCTTTGAAAGAGTTAAATATTGAATATATCTACAGTGCAAAGGGAGATGTTCCTGGTTGAGAGGGAATATGGCATTTCTTAAGTATAATTAATGAAAATTCCCCAACTCTGAATTTAGCAACAAAGGCCCATCTTAGAATTCTCCTCTTCTAAACAATTCTCTGTTGGATTCTGTACTTTGTAGTTAATATTACCTTGACAATCAGAGAAGCTATAATACATTAATGAAACCTAGCCTGGAAAATCAGATTACAGCTTTATTAACAGTTTCATAATTGAGGAATCTCTGTACCACTGAAGGGTCTCATCTCTAGATACGCAAGAATCCCGTGTTTATGCATACCCCTGGACCAATCAAACAACAGTCATCACTAATAAAGGTTTATTTAATTCTCACAGTAAAATTTTAATATCACCAGCAGCCTGGGGAAGCTTTAGCAAGTGGATTTGCTTGACATCAGATCGTTTCTATTCTGCTAGTCCCAATACTTCTTAATCTTTAATATCAAGGCAATTAAAATTAATGGCCACTCATCCAAAGCTACTGTGGGCAGTGTTTCCTTGACACCAATTGTTTGATGGGATTACCTAGAGGTTAAACTAACAAGCAAGGTTTAATTGGAAGCAATGAAAGAAGCAGTGATCATACGTTATGTTTAACCTGCATAACCACATCTAAATGAATATCTAAAAATGTTAAACTATTTCTCAAATTAAAATATGCACGTCACATTCTGAGATCACAGATTTGGGTACTGCAGCAATCAGCTATTAAGAACAGGCTGCTGCAACTAAGATCAGTGTAATTAATGTATGAATCGACACCTAAGTTCAGGAATTTCTGTCACCTTTTAAAAACAGATGGGTACAATTAGTTGCAAATGAAATCTCCACCCTCACCCTGTAGGAAGCACCAAAAGCCATGGATCACATGCATCCCTCCTACATGGTTCTCACGGTGGAACCAGGCCGTACACATGGGACAGTGAGCAGAGCAGAGCCTGCGCTGCCTCGGAGCTGGAATGGTCTGTATGTTGGTCCCAGAACAGAAATGCAGGCAGGAAATTCGTGGAGAGAAAGAGAATATGCTGTCCCGTGCTTCTCTTTTGAGCCATGTATCAAGGATTCATGACTCTGGACTGTGCAGAAGGCAAAGGGCCAGGCAAGATTTTAAGATCAATTAAAAATGACCAAAAAAAAAAAGAGAGAATAAAAATACAAGTACACGCCTCCTTCTTTTTTTTTTAATTTTTTTTTTAAGATTTTATTTATTTATTAGTTAGAGAGAGAGAGAGACAGCGAGTACAGGCAGAGAAGCAGGCAGAGGCAGAGGGAGAAGCAGGCTCCCTGCTGAGCAAGGAGCCCGATGTGGGACTCGATCCCAGGGCGCTGGGATCATGACCTGAGCCGAAGGCAGCCGCTTAACCAACTGAGCCACCCAGGCGTCCCTACACGCCTCCTTCTATTCACGTTCACAGCTCCTAGACTGTGAGCCTTTGGCAATTGGGGAAATGAGTAGGGAACATTCTGCAGGCTGCTGATTTTCCTGGGCTCCTCTGCAAGGCCAAGAAGTGGCCAGAAACACTTCCGGTCTCACCATTTACTAGAGCTATGCATTTCCCTAACTCAACCCGGCAGCAGACTGCCAATCACTTTTAAAAGGTCAAATATTTTTATATGTGGAATCTAAAAAGAGACAAACTCATCGAATTGTTGGGTATGTTAATGACTTGGCCCATGGCAGTTATCTGATGACTACTACCTATTGCTATCACCCATGTTATACCAACCAAGGAACAAGAGACCCAGACTACGTAGGTCACCCAAAATCAGACAGCAAAGTGTCATAGTTCCAGGTTTCAACACCAGGATTCCCATCTGTTTTTTCTTTTTAATATCAATTGGGATGTTTACTGAGTATCTATTATGGTCAATACTGTACTTTGTGGCATGAGGAGATAAAAGAACAAATAAACACGTACCTCTACCTGCCTAGAATTTGCATTCTGATGATGTAACAATGCTAGACACTCAAAACAACTCATAAAAATTGCAGGATGGGGGTGCCTGGGTGGCTCAGTGGGTTAAAGCCTCTGCCTTCGGCTCAGGTCATGATCTCAGAGTCCTGGGATCCAGCCCCATATCAGGCTCTCTGCTCAGGGGGGAGCCTGCTTCCTCCTCTCTCTCTGCCTGCCTCTCTGCCTACTAGTGATCTCTGTCAAATAAATAAATAAAATCTTTCAAAAAAAATTGCAGGATGGTGGTGATCACACACCAGCTGTATAGTACAGATTCTACGTGCGGCAGGGATCTGGAGGAAGAGACGTGCCAGCAGGTCTGGGAAGTCGGAGGAGATTTCGGAGGGGAGGTGGGACCTGAACTGCACCCAGCTTCAATTCAACTCAACAGTATTTTTACCGAGACTGCATATTTCTGGGGTACAAACCTCTAGAAGCTCTGTCAACATAAACAAGCCAAAAACGTCAGTTGCTACCTCCCTCCTTCCTGCTCTGTCACCTAATTCCCTTTTCCCCCTCTCAAACTCTAAACCCTTCTATTGTAGTCAGAGAGGAAGGAGAAACCATTCTAAAGGAAAGGAGGAGCAGAGATCCAAGGAGTGTCTGTGAAAGAAGGGACTTTGGAGTAGAGGACTAACAAGAGAGGGCCATTCCTACCAGGGAGAACGAGGGCACAGCAAGGGGCACTTAGGCACGCGTACCAAGGGGTGGGAGTGCTTAAAGGCAGGAGCAGCAGGCTCTGGGCTCTGGCTCTGGTCCAGGACAAGGGAAAGTGTTGTTGCCAGGGGAAAGCCTAAAGTGGCGCCCTGCAAGCCATCTCACAAGCTCCCTTCTGCAGGGCCTCACTAGGTGGAGGAGTAGTGGAGGGAAAACAAAGGATGAGTGTGAGATTTCTAGGAAGTCCAGTGGGGAATGGGTTCAAGTGAGGACACCTAAGGCCAGGAGAGGCCGCCTTCCCAGCAAGGTACCTGTCCTGTGTCAGTGGGCGGCACACTTTTTGCTGGAATATTCCCTAAAGAAATTTTGAATAATCAGGTACCTGCTTACACATATTTTGTCCTTTGCACATTTCTGAAGTTGGTATCTATAATTTTTCATTATAAGTTTATACAGTTGTAAACAGTGTTATTTCAGTTTGTCATAAATGTTGACATTTTAAAATAAAACTGTAACACTATTCTTCAAAATGTATCCAACCAAATTTAAATAGCAAAGCAATTTGATACCCACAATCCATTTCAAAAAATACATAAACTTGCTTTTCTTTAACAGTCAAAAATTTTGCATTCTCTTTTGTTCTTAGAAGTGTATTTCCATTACATTTCCCTTCCATATTCTCCTAATACAAAATACATTTATGTTCTACAAAAAAATGGAAATTGAAAATTGTTTTAATTCCTATATTATAAGGTTCTACATGTTTAATACATCTCTCTGGATTAAGCTATCATTACAATTAGTCTAAAACTGATCAGAGCAATACAAAGACTTATTCTGATAAATAAAAGTACTTGTTTTGACCATCAAAAGTAGAGTAGTGTTTTTTTTTAATATCACACATATATTTCTTAATGAGAAGGGTGCAGGGTTATAAAGCACTGATTGAAGGTGGTTTGGTTTTTTATACAATCCTTTCGTGGGGGCCAGCGAGGGTCTCACCCTTTGGGGCAAATGGGCCATCATATAGGGTGGGAGATTTCTTTTCATCAGAGTGGAAAAATGGTAAACAATGAAGTGGAGGAGGGAAAAAACCCACACGATGCTTCCACCACAACTGCCTTCTGAGGCTCACGGATTTTAAGAACGAGTTCATACATGTATAAGGAAAGCTGGTCACCATGCCCTAACACCTTCAGGCACTCTGTGGACCATGTACGTAACAAGACTGCTGTCTTAAGTGAAAGGCTAACTCTGGTGTCACTTCAACTTTTTTGTGTGAATACAGTGCAAAAGCCCTCTGATGTGCGCTTATTAAGGAGCTCTGGCTATGAAAGTGGGGCTCATTCAAGCAGCCACTTCCATGTGTCACCATGACTTTTTGGAGCTAGACCAAGAACGAATTTGTCAGCTTCAGGAAATCAAAAACAGTCTGATTAAAGAAGGAAACCTAGGGAGACAGACATAGTCTACTTAACATTTAGCATAACCTTTCTGGAGAGTAAGCCAACAAATATGCATAGCCCCTCTGAATCAGCATTACTAAGACATTACCTTGAGGAAATATTTAGAGGTATATGTGCAAAGAGATGCGCTACAGTCATGTTCACACTAGGAAAAAAAGTAGATTTGTAGCACATCTGTATAATGGGATATGATCATTGATTAAAAATCATGTTGAGGAAGAATATTTATTGACATGGGGAAATATTCAAAATATATTATAAAGAGGAGCAAAGGGCATTTTTTCTCTCATATGGCATGAGATTTGGGGGTAAAAATACATATGTGCAAATGCACATACATACATGCATATGTACAGGAAAAAAGTATTAGGACCCACACACCACTCAGAATGTGATTATCTTTTAGAGTGGATTTATAAGTCATTTCTATGTGTTTTTCTGTGTGTTTTCAAATATTATCCAAATTGATTTCAGATAAGCAGGTGTTTTTTTTTTTATTAGAGAAATGTACTTTACAATGAAAAAAAGGAACCAACCTGTCTCTTTAAAAATTATTGTTTAGAAGTCAATTAACAGGGGCGCCTGAATGGCTCAGTGGGTTAAAGCCTCTGCCTTCTGCTCAGGTCATGGTCCCAGGGTACTGGGATGGAGCCCCGTATCAGGCTCTCTGCTCAGCAGGGGGCCTGCTTCCTCCTCTCTCTCTGCCTGCTTCTCTCCTACTTGTGATCTGTCTGTCAAATAAATAAATAAAATCTTTTTTTTTTAAAGATTTTATTTATTTATTTGTTAGAGAGAGAGAGAGAGAGCGCGAGCACAGGCAGACAGAGTGGCAGGCAGAGGCAGAGGGAGAAGCAGGCTCCCTGCCAAGCAAGTCCCCCGATGTGGGACTTGATCCCAGGATGCTGGGATCATGACCTGAGCCGAAGGCAGCCGCTTAACCAACTGAGCCACCCAGGCGTCCCAAATAAATAAAATCTTAAAAAAAAAAAAAAAAAAGTCATTTAACAATCTCCAGAAATACACCAGGTCCTGTGCTGGCCCACGCAATCACAGGAATCAACAGTCCCATTCCTGTATTCCATCAGGAGGATAAGCTTGACAGGTCAGAGAATTCTTGAAATAATTAAAATCAGACACTTTTTGTAAATCTCAAGCCATTAAAATTTCCCAGACTGCTTTGAAAACTCCATGTTCAAATTATGAAGCTAAACCATCTACAATGTCTGTACAGTCACTGTAAGCCAGTTTATTAATTAGTTAGCATTAATTGTATCTTATATTTCACATTCTATCACTACATTTATCATTTTAACAACAATGTTAAATAAAAGAGAAAAATTATTATTTAAAGACTTAATCTTCAAGGAGCAGAAATGCAGAACTTCAGAGTTCATCCTTAGTTTTGCTTCCTTGCATAAAACACATTAGGGAGAGGATCAGCATTTGTTTGGAAAAGAAGCAGCTGACACTAAAACATCATTACTGAGATTAGAAAACTGAAAATTTATGAAGCACAAATCTTAGAAAAATTTGCCATTGTGTTTCCCCTGTTTACTTGTGATGCATACTTTATGTACTGTGCCTAATTAAATGCAACAGATTATGAAATGTTGAAATGCCAAGTCGTGTATAATGGAACATGTAGCATATTTACATGGTAAACAATTTTACTTCTAATAAATAGTTTTTCCCTAATCAATATGTTTTCATCCCCATTATGTGATTCAATTTGAAATGAGGGATGGGAGCCAGATACTGTTCAATTTTTAAAGTTAATGGTGTTAATAAGCTAAATCTCATTCCACTCCTCTCCTTCCCAAGGGTGCACAGTCAAGTCTATATAAGGACAGAACGGCTGGACTCACCGTAGATAACCATATGTGTGCATTCCCTTGAGAATCCAGAGGGCAGCTGGAGCAAGGGCATGACAGCCAGACAGACCTGGGTGTGAGTCCCGGCTCTGTGATTTCCTAGCTGTGCTACCTTCGTCATGCTGTCTAAGGTTCTCCTCTCCTGGCCTGCAAGATGGAATAACCATACCCACTCCTAAGGGGACTGTCAGGAAAATTAAATGAGAAAACATGTTAAAATGCCCAGGACTGTGCCTGGGATGGGCTAGGCACCCTCCAAAACACTACCTTTCCTTTTTTTTTTAAAGAAGCCACAACAACAAACCCTCTGTGGGCTTTGCTTGCTCCCCGTGGTCACTAAAGTCAGGGTACCTTTTCACAGGAA
>ML105531.1:22627-66315 GCA_003697995.1 Taxidea taxus jeffersonii | reverse complement strand
TTAGTTAATCAATGGCTGGGGGAAGGGGGTCTTTCACCAGTTTGTCACAAACCCCAGCATGATGTGATGTTCTGAGGATTGGTTGATGGCATTTAGGGTATCAGTTGTAGTAACAGCAAAGCTTCCTTAGCAGCTCTGAAAACTATGAGGATTGAACCAGAATAAGAGAGGAGGAACATGGCGGATACCACATGGTGGCTATAGCTGATGTTTACAAACACACATAAGGCCTTTTGTGGGCTCATCTAAAAACACCAAGGGAGGGAACTTTCTGCCAGACTGGTTGAAGCAGGTTGAGACCTATGGTGTTCTACTGCATTGTGACCCCTAGGGGATGCATCCCAATATTCACAACTTTGCGTAGTCCCCTCTTCTTAAATCCCTGCTAGCCCTGCCACATGATGTAACCAGTAGGGTACAGTGGACATGACTATGACTCAGTTCTGAGCCTAAGCCTAAAGAAACCTGGTAGGTTCCATTTTTCCGCTCTTGGGAACTTTGAATATCTAGGTAAGAAGTCTGTCTACTGTGCTGGAGTGACTGTGTGGAAAGGTCACACGGAGACGGAAAGGCCCTGAGATTTCACAATAAGGAATTGAGGAAGCCAGCAATGATGAGAACTGAGGCCTCAGATGTATGACCCCAGCTGAGCAATTGCTGTCATCCCCTGGCCACTTGAGCCCTCCAAGCTGAGGCTCAAGACATGTGAATGAAGAAGCCCTTGTGTACATTCCAGTCCCAGCAGACACCCATGAATCAGAAGCAATCTATGACCTGCTGGAATTCCTGACCCACTGCATTGTGAGAAACAATAAAACAATTACTATTTTAAGATACCAATTTTTGGTGTAGTTTGTTATGTATCAACAGATAACCAACTGAATCAGAAGAACTCTGGGTTCTTGATGTTTGAGGGACTTCCTCTACCCACCAAGAATGTCTGATGACATTTAGACCATGTTCAAAAAGGGCTAAACATGCAGGGCAGATAAAAACATAGACTGGTCTGGAAGAAAATATGCACTTTAGAATTTTTTAAAATCTCTAAAAATATGAACTTAAGCATTGTTTTCTTTACTTACTGTTAGGCTTCAAAAGCCTCACAAGAGTGGGAAATGTCCCAAACATTACTGCCAGATTGAGTGGTTTTTTGACCCATCCCAGTATGAGTTCCCTCTAATACGTGGCAAGGGAGCTGGGGCCTTCTTCTCCACTTGTGATATTTTTTAGCGGTGGCTTAAATCGAATGCCCTTAGTTTAAAGCCAGGTTAAGTAAACTCACTTTCATACTTGTTTTAAAAATAAACTCCTACAAGAAAGGACATACTCATCTTTATAGCATCCTCCCCATGTGGTGCTGACACATTCTCTCAAGAGGTACCTTAATGTAAGGAAAGGACGATGAGGTTAGAAATCACAGAGGATAGGGTTTGAATCCCACCTCTTTCATGTTTTAGCTGTGAAGTTTTGGAGAAGTTATTCAACCTCTTTCAGTCTGTGTTCATCATTAAAAAGTGAAAATGCTAATACCTACCTTGAAAGATTGCTCTGAGAATAAAATGAGGTAATGTGTATGAAAGTACATAACATACTGCTGGGGCATATGGTTAAGACTCAAAAATATCTTGACTTCATTTTGCTCCATTCAAAGGTTATTGGTGCCAGGATTATGGGCTCAAGGAAGTTAAAAGAGGAGCCAGAGGGCTAGATAGCTCAGTGGCAGTTTGGTTGGGTCACCATTACTGCCTTCTCTTCTATTGCCATTGACATGGATGGTAGAGATAAAAGATCTTCAAAATAGTAACCAATTATCCTATCTTTCCTGTAACCCCTGTCCCTATTCTCTTCACAGAGAACAAGGGTTCTGGTTTTATCTCAAGAAAAGAATGATAATAGTTAACACCAATTATAAATGTGTCTTTTTTTTTGCTTTGGGGTTTTAAAAGCCAGACTTGCCGGCATAAGAAAAATGTTTTGAAAGAATAATTGGAGGGGTGCCTGGGTGGCTCAGTCTATTAAACATCTGCCTTGGATCAGGTCATGATCCCAGGGTCTTGGGGTCAAACCCCCCATTGGGCTCCCTGCTCAGTAGGGAGTCTGCTTCTACCTCTCCTTCTGCCTGTCTTCCCTGCTTGCGTGCTCTCTCTTGCCCTCTCTGTCTCTCTGAAATAAATAAATAAAATCTTAAAAAGTCAAATAATTGGAGGGTTGATTTTTCTCAACATTGTCACACATATGTATATACACATGCATACGCCCACACTGACACATGTGTCCGTGTCTGCACTCAAAGAATTGGACAAAACTTCACTGGACTTCAGAGTAGGGAAGTCAAATAGAGCAGGGAGCTGGAATGAGTTTAACCATTGGCTTAGATCCTTAAAAACTACTAACGTGTTTTTCTCTTTGCCCTTAGCAAGGAAATGACCTCCTCCTTACTTGTTTATGGTATCAATATGCTTGTGAGGAGGTTCAGATTGCTGAGAGAGGAAAAGAGGGGCACCTGTGTGGCTTAGTTGCTTGAGCATCCAGCTCTTGATTTCAGCTCAGGTCATGGTCTCAGGGTTTTGAGATCAAGCTCCACCTGTCTTAGGCTCTGTGCTCATCAGAGCACAGAGGCACACTCTGCCTCTCCCTTGCTTTCTCTATCTCTCTGAGATTTAAAAAAAAAAAAAACTTTTTTAAAAAGAAAAGAAAAAAGGGGAGCCTGGATGGCTCAGTTGTTTACGTGTCCAACCAAGAGGTCTCAGCCCAAGTCATGATCCTATGGTCATGGGATTGAGCCCTGCATGGGCTCTATGCTCACTGTGGAGTCTGCTTCAGATTCTTCCTCACTCTCCTTCTACCCCTCCTTGCTTCTTAAAAAAGAAAAGAGCCAGTATGCATTGAAATTCAAAACAGGATTTTCCAGCAAGACAATAGGCTTGAAAACTAGACTCTGTGAGAGAGAAATAATTTTCTTTTCTTTTTTTTTCTAAGATTTTATTTATTGATTTGACAGACAGAAATCACAAGTAGGCAGAGAGAGAGGGAAGCAGGCTCCCTGCTGAGCAGAGAGCACAATGCGGGGCTCAATCCCAGGACCCTGAGATCATGACTTGAGCCAAAGGCAGAGGCTTAACCCACTGAGCCACCCAGGCTCCCCGAGAAACAATTTTCTATATCCACTTAGTACCTATTTAAGATCAAGATCCAGGGGCGCCTGGGTGGTTTAGTTATTAAGCGGCTCAGGTCATGATCCCAGGGTCCTGGGATCAAGCCCTGAACTGGGCTCTCTGCTCAGCAGGAAGCCTCCTTCTTCCCCCCTCTACTCTCCCTGCTTGTGTTCCCTCTCTCGCAGTCTCTCTCTCTCTCTCTGTCAAATAAATAAATAAAATCTTTTAAGAAATAAGATCAAGATCCAAACCTAGATTCAAATTTCTACCAAAGGAGGAGCTAATTTAGTCTATTGCCTTTGATTTCCTCATCTACCCGTGATAATGATGACCACGCATACATCAAAGGCTTGTTTCCAAAAGGAACTTCTGTCTTCTGAAGTGGCTACTAGAGTCAGGAAGCCAAGGATATAATATGAAAGGAAAAACGAGATGCCTACCATTTCCTGTCTTGGACATTGGCAAAGATAGCTAGGAGGTAAGAGTGAGACAAGAATCAGAGGTTTAACTTGGAATTGGGGAAATGGCTTCAGAAATATTCAGAAAATAGAAGAAATCATTGAAGTTGACACAAACTGGTGCCCAATTTGATAAATAGGTGAAGCAGGGTGAACTGTCAGAGAGATAGAGTCTAGTTTGTAATTCCAGTCCTTCCCCAGTGATGAGTATTCAGTTGAGAGCCATGGGCCTACCATGGGTCCACGGTGTGGCAGGAAGATGGAAAATGGGAAATGGAGGCATGTAGTTTGGACAACTTGGGTTAGGGGCTGGATGGACATGGTGGAAATTCAAGGGGTCCACTGGGCTTTGCAGAGCTGTGGGAGGCTGAGTCAGCCAGAAAGTACCAGTGAGATCAGACCTAGCCAAGAGAGACATGTGAAATAATCTAAGTGCTGGCTTCAGCCAAAAGCCAGCAGGATGAACATGACCAAGTGCATACTGGGCTATAAGCCAGAGAAACCAAAGGACACACTGAGAGCATGAGGATCCCAGTTCTTCTCTTATACTCATCCTGAGGAGATCACTTAATCTTCATCTCTCTCTCCATGAACCCCCAATAAGCTACTTGGCAAGAAGTCTGAGAAGAGGGAAGACCTCTGAGATATCTGAGATTCTGAGCATTTTTACCTACAGAGACTAAAAAGTATCTGGACAGTCTGTTTATTCTATGGTATTACACTGAAACAACTCCAGCTTTTAGTGCTACCTAGTAGATGAAGGTTCTAAGAAAGATCACGTTACTTATAAACTATTTCTCCACATCCCTAGGTTGTGGTATAAGATAATTGATCCTATTAAAGAGCTTAGACATTTGTGGAGCACTCAAAATGGCCTGCAATAGTCAGTTTTGCTGTGTAACAAACAGCTCCAAGATCTTGATGGCTTACAACAACAACTATCTATTTTCATGCTTTTGGTGTTAGAAGTTGGCTATGGTTTTTGCTTATCCAAGCTGGGGTTAATAGGGAGTGGGAGAACTCCAGGCTCCTGGTTGTGTTCAGTTATGTAATCTGGAGCCCAATCTGAAGGGGCACTGGATGTCTGGAATTTGCTTTTCTCTTGACACATCACAGGAGTGTAAGAGGCCAAGTCAAGTCACAAAGACACATTTTTAAAAAAGATTTTATTTATTTATTTGTCAGAGAAGAGAGAGAGAGCACAAGCTCTAGACGACTAGGAATAAATTGAACAAAAATGTTCAAGAAATTTCTAAGAAAAATTACAGCATTTAAAAAAAAGATTTTATTTATTTGACAGACAGAGATCACAAGAAGGCAAAGAGGCAGGCAGAGAGAGAGGAGGAAGCAGGTTCCCCGCTGAGCAGAGAGCCTGACCTGGAGCTCCATCCCAGGACCCCAGGATCACGACCTGAGCCAAAGGCAGAGGCCTTAACCCACTGAGCCACTCAGGCGCCCTGAAGAATTATAGCATTTTATTGAAAGGTGCTAAAGAGGACCTAGATAAACAGAGAAACACACTACATTTATGTATAAGGTACATATTATTACAATGGTGTCAACTGTCCCAGAATTAATCTGTAAGTCTAATGCAATTCTTTTTTTTTTAAGATCTTATTTACTTATTTGATAGAGATCACAAGTAGGCAGAGAGGCAGGCAGCTGGGGTGGGGGGTGTGTGGGGAGAGCAGAAAGCCCAATGCAGGGCTAGATCCCAGGACCCTGGGATCATGACCTGAGCTGAAGGCAGAGGCTTTAACCCACTGAGACACCCAGGTGCCCCAAGTCTAATGCAATTCTAATAAAAATCCTTAGTAATAGTTTTTCTAGATTTCACGAGCTGATTCTAAAATCTATATGGATGAATAAAGGTCTAAGAACAACTAAGATAACAAGTTTGAAGATTTGCCTTACTGTATATCAAGAATTATGGCAATTATTTAGTAATTAAGATAGCCTGATATTGATACAGGGATAAGCTCATACAGCAGTGGAGCAGAATAGAAAGCTTAAAAGTGATACTCATGCATAGATATGGATAATCATGCTTATGTACTGACATAGGTATGCTGTCCTTGTTCTGTGGATAGAATTGAGTGTTCAGTAAGTTGCACTGAGACAATTGATTATCCATATGAAAAATAAAATAAAACTAGATTTCTACTTCATTCCATACAGGAAAAGGAGGCTCAACTGGATTAAAGTCCTAATTGTGAAAAGCAAAACTTTAAACTTTCAGAGAAAAATATAAAACAGTAGATTATTGGGATAAAATAGAATCTCTGAAATAAAATGCTTGAAAAGCACAAGCCCAAAGGGAGAAGACTGATAAATTTGTCTCTGTTAAAATTGAAATCTTCTGGGGCACCGGGCTGGCTCAGTCAGAAGAGCATGCGACTCTTGATTTCAGGGTCATGTGTTCGAACCTCACGTTGGGTATAGAGATTACTTAAAAATAAAATCTGTTTAAAAATAAATAAATAAAAGTCACTATAGATGTTCTAAATTAACAATAAGGCATTTATTACCCCTGAAAAGAGAGTAGCCAAACAATAGGATTATGAGGGAGATTTTTTACTGGTTACCTTTTAAACATTTTTAAAAGATTTTATTTATTTATTTATTTGACATAGAGCACAAGGGCGCACAAACAGGGGGAGCAGCAGAGAGAGAGGGAGCAGCAGGGAGCCCTACAAGGGGCTTGCTCCCAGGACCCTGGCATCAGGCCCTCAGCTGAAGGCTGACACTTAACCAGCTGAGCCACCCTGGTGCCCCATAGTTACCTTTTTTAAACAAGCAAAATTCACATAATACAGTTAACAATTTTAAAGCGTATGGTCCAGAGGTATTTAGCATAGTCACAATGTTATGTGGCCACTACCTTTCTCTCGTTTCCAAAACTTTTTCATCACCCCACAAAACCGCTCCACATCCATTAAGTAAACACTCCATATTCTCCCTGACTTCATCCCCTAGTAACCTCTAATCTACTTTCTATATCTATGGATTTGCCTATTTGCCTATAGACTGCGTATATCTTATGAAAAGGAATCACACATGGGTTCCTGGGTGGCTCAATTGGTTGAGTGTCTGACTTTGGCTCCAGTCGTGATCTCAGGGTCATGATCAGGGCAGGGTGTCTGCTTGTGTCTCTCTCTCTGCCTCTCCCCCTGCTCATGCACGTGCTCTCTCTCTCCCCCCAAAATAAATACATAAAATCTTAAAAAAAAGAAACCACACAGGGCACCTGGTTGGCTCAGTCCATTAAGCCTTCCACTCTTGGTTTTGGCTCAGGTCATTATCTCAGGGTCTTGAGATCGCCTGGCATTGGGCTCCCTGCTCACTGGGAGTCTGCTTCCCTTCTTTCTCTCCCTCTGCTCACCCCCCACCTCTGCTCATGCTCTCTTTTTCTCTCTCTCTCTAAGATAAGGAAATGAATCTTAAAAAAAAGGGAATCACACTATATGTGATCTTTTGTGTCTGGCTTCTTAAAAAATCTTAAAAAAAAGGGAATCACACTATATGTGATCTTTTGTGTCTGGCTTCTTACATTTAACATAATGTTTTTGGGGTTCATCAAAGTAGCCTGTATCAGTACTACATTCCTTTATATGCCAGATTCCTTACTATTCCATTCTATGCGTATATCATAATTTGTTTATCCATTCATCAGTTGATGGACACTTGGGCTGTTTCTACCTTTTGAGTATTATAAATAGTGCTGCTACAAACATTCTTGTACAATTTTCTGTGTGGACGTATGCTTTTATTTCTCAGATAAAATTGCTGGTTCCTGCACAAAACGACACTGCTTAAAGGGGTAAGGACAGTTTTTAGTCAGTAGTAGGATACTGTTGCAGTAAGGAAAAGAGGCCAGCATGAATGAAACTCAACTCTGATTTGGACAGAGGTAACTGGGCATTTATAAGGGAGAATTAGGGAACAGGAAGGAAGGGTGAGTAGCTGACTTTGTAGAGTGCAAGTGAAGAATTACAAAAAGCAGGAAGTGGGGTGGTTGATCACGTGACATCCATTTGGGTTTATTAACTGGTGCTTATCCAGGTTAGGCTCTCACACTCCCACAGAGGCTGGGAGATAGGGCCATACCTTTAGGTGTTGGCTGGAACAAACAGTAAGTTCTTTGGCAGTCTGGAGTTTTCTCCAGCAGGCACTTTAAGCGGGGCAAAGGTCATCCTAGGGATGTGGCCTTGAAGTCTTAGAAACAACGCTGTGGTATTTAAGTCTTTATAGGGCTAGATGGAAAGGGTTTAGAGGAACAGGGCTGGAGTTCGGTCAGTCATATGGTAATTCTGTACTTAATTTTTTAAAGAACCCTGGTTTTCTTTGTGTGCCTTTTGAAATACATGTGAATATACTGCTATTTCAAAAATTAAAGTAATAACAAAAGGCACATTATAGAAGACATCATACATAGGCATATAACCAAGAAGACTTACTATTAAGAATTTATGGAGAACTTCCTCAAATCAATATGAGAAAGACAATAAACCCAACAGAAAAAGTGAAAATGGTATGAAAAACAACTCCTCAAAGAAGAAACAAAAATTGTCAATTAAAATAACAATGAGATAACATTTTACATCCATCACATCAGGAAAGATGAGTCCGCTAATAGCAAATGTTGGTGACTCTATGGGGCAACAGGGACCCTCTTTTCTTTATAAGATTTTATTTATTTATTTGAGAGAGAGAGCACAAGCTGGAGAGAGAGAGAGCAGAAGCAGGGTGGTGGGGGAGAGAAAGAAGCAGACTCCCTGCTGAGCAGGGAGTCTGACATGGGGCTCACTCATCCTAGGACTCTGAGATCATGACCTGAGCCAAAGGCAGAGCTTAACTGACTGAGTAACCTAGGCACCCTGCAGTTTTGAGGAATTTAAGAAAGCTTTGTAGCTGGATTTGCCCTGGAGAAATCTGGCCATGTGGACATGAGCAGCACACTGGACCATTTAAGCCATGGTGACAGAAAAACATATGTAAGGCCTTCTCTTTTTTTAAGATTTTATTTTTAAGTAATCTCTACACCCAACCTGGGGCTTGAATTCACAATCCCAAGATCAAGAGTCACTTAATCTACTAACTGAGCCAGCCAGGCACCTCTTTAAGGCCGTCTTTAGGGGTATCTGGGTGACTCAGTCAGTTAAGTGTCTGCCTTCGGCTCAGGTCATGATCCTGGAGTTCCAGATCAAGCCCATGTCGGGCTCTCTGCTCGGGTGGGGGGCGGGGAGGCAGTCTGCTTCTCCCTCTGCCCCTTACCCCTTTTGTGTGTGCTGTCTCTCTCAAATAAATAAATAATTAAATAAATAGAACTTTAAAGGAAAGAAATGTCTCCTTTATAGAGAAAATATAATGGGCGGGACGCCTGGGTGGCTCAGTTGGTTAAGCAGCTGCCTTCGGCTCAGGTCATGATCCCAGTGTCCTGTGATCAAGTCCCACATCGGGCTCCTTGCTCGGCGGGGAGCCTGCTTCTCCCTCTGCCTCTGCCTGTGCTCGTTCGCTCTCTCTCCCTGACAAATAAATAAATAAAATCTTAAAAAAAAAAAAGAAAGAAAATATAATGGGCACCTGACTGGCTCAGTTAGTAGAGCTAGCACCACTTGATGTCGGGGTTGTGAGTTTAAGCCCCAGTTTGGGTGTAGAGATTACTTGATAGTAAAGTCTTTTTTTTTTTTTAACTTCAAGTTTATTTTTTTATTTTTTTAAAAGATTTTATTTATTTATTTGACAGAGAAAGAGGTCACAAGTAGGCAGAGAGTCAGGCAGGGACAGAGAGGGGAAGCGGACTCCCTGCTGAGCAGAGAGCCCGATGTGGGGCTCAGTCTGAGGACCCTGAGACTATGACCTGAGCTGAAGGCAGAGGCTTAACCCACAGAGCTACCCAGGCACCCTTGAAAGGAAAGTCTTAAAAAAGAAAATAGAAGACCAGATATGAATTTTTCTTTGAAGAATGGAAGCCTTTTTTTTTAATTAACAAAGAGCTCACTAACTAGATTCAGAAAACTTCAAAAAGCTAAATAAAAATCTCAAAGTGAATGCATTTTTACGTTGCACTTACTGCTTTCCAGATTCTGGCCTCCTGAGGGAAGAGAATGCTCACTCTACCTGCTGTGCTGAGGATGTCACATCCATGATCTCTGAGTTCTGGTCGTTGCCTCTCTACCTGCTCATCTACCGCACTCCTCAGTGGGGGAGAAATTCCAAAAGGGCAGGGACTGGCGCGTGTGGGTGGCTCAGTCAGTTAAGGGTCTGCCTTCAGCTCCAGTCATGATCCTGGGGTCCTGGGATCAAGCCCCAAGTTGGGTTTTCCTCTCCCTCCGCCCTTCCCCCTGCTCATGCTCACACCCACACCCACACTCTCTCTCTAATAAAGAAATAAAATCTTAAAAACAACAAAAAGGCAGGGACTGTGTCTGTCCTGTCTCTGCTGTGTGCCCGGCACGCTGTGTCGTGAGCACAGCTGTGCCCCTGGCTCCATTCCACAGCTGGATAAAGGCTTCTTTTTTGTGTTTTAATTGCTGAGTCAACACCTATCTTCTTGGTCTCTAGTTTCACATTTATTAGATAAACCAAAAGAATGTTCAGTTTGTTGTATGAATACGTGTAGAGGCATATATGACTGAAATTAATTATCTAACAATACAGAATGTCTATATTCAGAGTCCATCAAGGCTTCAGGATTCTGAGTTATTTTGCTAGAATGGAAAACCGACTGAGCTATCTCCATCTCCAGCAGATGCATGTTGTTTCCTCTGATAATTAAGGGATGTGATGGTCCTCTCAAGTCCGTAGCATGTGTTTGCTGCAAGTGCCGGCTGCAATTTTCTGGTCCTGGCTAAGCTACTATGCATCTCCTTGGTAACTACTGATTCTTCTCCTCATATTCTTTGATTCCGAACAATCTCCAGAAGTTGCTGTGCTGCTTGGTTTTCATTCATATACCAAGAAGGTTCAGAGGTCTTCCTTCCTTCTATGAGATTTTCCAAAGACTGCTCCTTTGCTTCTACATCCAGTAAGGACAGTGTGTGCGTGCTGTTCTGTCTTTTCTTCACTTTGTCAAAGAAGCTTTCTGGTCTCCGAATGCCCCAAAAAACAATAGAAACTATCTCTCCAAATTTACACAACTGTAAACTACAGCAGCCTATAGCATTTATTATGGAACCATTTTGAATAACTCCATAAGAGATTCCCAGTTTCTTTGCTCTCAGAATAAGATCACTGTATGTTGTAGCCCCAAATGGATCATCAGCCACAGGAAGGCAACACCATTGATATCAGCATCCTTCAAACTATTATCTGCTTCTTGTTCCACTTCTTCTTTATGAGCAAGTATCAATTTTCTTCCATACAACTCTTCCAAGGCTTTCTTCCCTACTGTCAGGACTGAGGTATAGGCTTCTACATACACTTAAGTGTGTTGTCTTCCAACTTCCAGCCTCTTGGTTGTTGTTCTTGGCATTACCCAGGTCCAAGTTGACCAGGTAATACATTTCAAATTCCAGGGGCAGGGAGACCACTAACTGTTGCCTTTCTGAAGCAGCAGCTACTGATCAGAGTGCTTCTTTTTTTTTTTTTTTAAGATATTGTTTATTTGACAGACAGAGATCACAAGTAGGCAGAGAGGCAGGCAGAGACAGAGGAGGAAGCAGGCTCCCTGCTGAGCAGAGAGCCCAATGCAGGGCTCCATCCCAGGATCCTGGGATCATAACCTGAGCCGAAAGCAGAGGCTTTAAACCACCGAGCCACCCAGGTGCCCCTGATCATGGTGCTTCTTACACTGAATTTGCATCCTGCATAAAAATGAAGCAAGACATTATTAAGTGTAGTAACACCTTTTCTTTTCCTTTCTTTTTTAAGATTTTATTTACTTATTTGACAGAGAGATAACAATAGGCAGAGAGGCAGGCAGAGATAGGGGGAAGCAGGCTCCCTGCTGAGCAGAGAGCCCGATGTGGGGCTCGATCCCAGGACCCTGAGATCATGACCTGAGCTGAAGGCAGAGGCTTAACTCACTGAGCCGCCCAGGGGCCCCCCTTTTTTTTTCCTTTTATGACTAATTTTTTCTGAGGAACACTGACCAAAGAAGGGAAGATGGTTTTTTTTGTTTAAAGATTTATTTATTTATTTGAGAGAGAGACAGTGAGAGAGAGCATGAGAGGCTAGAAGGTCAGAGGGAGAAGCAGACTCCCCGCGGATCTGGGAGCCTGATGTGGGAGTCAATCCCAGGACTCCGGGATCATGACCTGAGCCGAAGGCAGCTGCTTAACCAACTGAGCCACCCAGGCGCCCGGAAAGATGGTTTGTAGACCCGCTTTAAAGGGTGTGTTTTTGGGACGCCTGGGTGGCAGTTGGTTAAGCAGCTGCCTTCGGCTCAGGTCATGATCCCAGCATCCTGGGATCGAGTCCCACATCGGGCTCCTTGCTTGGCAGGGAGCCTGTTTCTCCCTCTGCCTCTGCCTGCCACTCTGTCTGCCTGTGCTCGCGCTCTCTCTCTCTCTCTAACAAATAAATAAATAAAATCTTAAAAAAAAAAAAAGGTGTGTTTTCCCTGGAATTTTGACATTGCTTTTAAGAGGGATAATTGACCTTACTCTTTCACTCTCAAGACAGGGATCATGTACATTCACCCCCCTTTTATTTAACACCTTTCATTTCCCATCAAAGAAATGATACTAAAATATAGAAAACCACATTCCCTTCTTCTAGCCCAATCTCTACCCTACTTTCATGACCAGTTATTTCCCAGTCTAGATATGAAAATTTATGAGAAACTCTGTAGGACATTCATTCAATGTGGTTTGTAGTAGTGGAATTTTGTGATCTGGACACATGGTGGAAAAGAACATTCTTGTAGCAGTTTGAGATGGAGCCCAGACGGTCCCTGGCCTTTGAAAGTGCCCTCACGCCCAGTGTCACATGGGTGTTCTCAACCCCCAGCTTGCTTCCCCTGCTATTCCGAATCTGTGTGGCTAGCTATGCTTGGATAGTCTCTGGAAGGGCAGGGAGAAGGGATAAAGAGAATCCAGTCATCTGTTGTAGTTAATGTCAGGAACTTTCTTATCTCTCTGAGAACTGGAAAGTCACTGCGGGAATAATTACCACATGGGCTAAAAATCTCTATTAGTCTTTGGGTAGAACAATGCAAATTTTCCAATGTTTCCAATGTGAATTTTCCAATGTTCCCCATCCACTCTTTGTGTCCTCAAAAACATCTCAACAGATGTTGAGATGGGGTGAGGTGAGATGGGGTGGGGTGAGATTTAATCCTCCATCTCAGGGAAACTAGGTATCATAATCATGTTACAAGACATTTGAAAATAGTGAAAAGTTTTGCTTTTTGATTGTGTTTCCCTACTCTTTTTCTTATGCATCCTCTTTTCTCCAAACACAATTTTGAATGGAGTGTATATGCCAGCGGATAGACTTCTTCATGTACTTTACATCCTAAATGCTTTCCTTTATGGAGAATCCAGAAGCAGTGATGTGTTTTTAATTTAATTTATTTGAGAGAGAGTGAGTGTGAGAGAGCAGGGGAGAGGGAGAAGCAGGCTGCCCACTGAGCAGGGAGTCTGATGTGGGGCTCGATCTCAGGATCCTGGGATCACGACCAGAGCCTAAGGCAGATGCTTAGCCCATTAAGCCACCCATGAGCCCCACAGTGATATGTTTTTTGAAAGCAACTGTGCTATAATACCTTTTCTTTTTTAAAACTTGAATTACTCACAAGGAGGGAAACTGTAGATTTGGAATTTAACTTGGCAAGATAATATTCAGATATGATTAACTATAATGAAATCAGCAAGGTCTCAAACGGAGCTATCAATATAAGGTAGATGTGCAAATGTAACTTCATATAACAAAATATAATTTTAACTTGAAGTGAACAAACACAATTTGCTATAGCAAATGGTCTGACAAATGCAATTTTCTATGATGAAAAAAGCCTTAAATTTTAGGTTATAATTTCTGGAGGTAGAAGTAGCCTATCACAGAGGCTACCTGATTTTCTCACTTTTATTTATTTATTTACTCTTTAATTTCATTTAATTTTATTTAAATTCAGTTAACATACAGTGTATCATTAGTTTCAGAAGTAGTGTTGTTATTCATCAGTTGTGTATAATACCCAGGGCTCATTATGTCATGTGTTCTCCTTAGTGCCCATCCCCAAGTTACCCCAGTGCCCCCCATCTGCTGCTCCTCCATCAACCCTCAGTTTGTTTCCTCAGTTTGTCTCCCTCTCTGATTTCATCTTATTTTCCCCTCCCTTCCCCTATGAGTCTCAGTTTGTTTCTTAATTTCCACATTTATCCCACTTTTTAAAATGAAATGGAAACCAAAAAAAATGAAATAGCAGTTACTCTTTGGCTAGAGGCAGAGCCTACTTAAAACTAATTTTGAAAAAGCTTCTTCCTCTTGGCCAGATGTTGGTCTGTTGTAACCTGGAGTCCACTTTGACACCTACTGTCTATACCTATAGCTTTGCTTGTATGTGTACCCAAGCTGCACTGAAAGATCTCAGGTCACTGAAGTTCTTTTCTTATAACACTTTCCATTAGACATCACTGTCACTTGGAACTGATTTGAACCAAGGTTGAATTACAGTCTTTTAAAACTTATAATTTTTTTTATTTTTATATTTACTGTGTAGTCTTCTAATGGCATGGCCCTGTGTTTAAGGTCTATCTCTTTACAGATGCCTGGGTGGCTCAGGGGGTTAAGTCTCTGCCTTTGGCTCAGTCTTGATCTCAGGGTCCTGGGATTGAGCCCCGGGGTCCTGGGATGGAGCCCCACATCTGGCTTTCTGCTTAGCAGAGAACCTGCTTCCCCCTCTCTCTCTGACCTCCTCTCTGTCTGCTTGTGATCGCTCTCTCTGTCAAATAAATAAAATTTTTAAAAAAAGGTCCATCTCTTTAATTGGCTCTAAGTTCCCTGAGGGCGGGGCTATGTCAGTTTGGGCTCAGGGTTGAATCACTGGTAACAGGACACAGAAGATGCACTGCCCCAATACGTATACTGTATGGAATATATACATGGTATTAGAATTATATGTAAACTAAATTTGCATCATGTCATATAGTTTTGTCATCTTCTATTTAATAATCATCCCCTGAGGAGGGATGCCCGGCTGGCACAGTAGAGCATGCAACTCTCTATCTCAGGGTTGAGAGTTCAAGCCCCAAGTTGGGTATGGAGCCTATTTAAAATTAAAAAAAAAAAAAAGGGATGCCTGACTTCAGCTCAGGTCATGATCCCAGGGTCCTGGGACCAAGTGCCACATCAGGCTCCTTGCTTGGCAGGAAGCCTGCATCTCTCTCTCTGCCTGCCACTCCCCTTGCTTGTGTGTGCTTGCTCTCTCTCTCTGATAAATAAATAAAATCTTTAATAGTGAAATAAAATTAAATTTTAAAAATTAAAAAAAATAATAATCATCCATTGGTAGAAATTTTGGTTGTTTGCAGCACTTTACTTTTGTAAGTTTCTGTACACATTTCTGATTATTTCCTTAAATTCTTAAATTGGAACGTTACTTTATGAGGTGTCGATGCTTTTGAGTTTCCTAAACTTCTAGAAAGTTTAGGAAGTACCAGTTTATATCCATTATATAAATGGATGGCGGGTACCAATTTGACAAGGAAACATATTTCACTTCTCTCATTTTCTTTTCGTTCTTTTTTCTTATTGTGTAAGGTATCTGTATGGTACAAATGTAAAAATACTCCCCCTGCCCTGGAACACTTTGAATTGCCTGGTCTTCACTTCCTGCTCAACCCAGACAATATGGTTTTTTTTTCTCTCACTCCAAATACTTCTTTCCCTGGAGGACAAAAGGCAAATAGTGCACCTCAGACCTAATGGTAGTTATATTCTTCCACCATGGGCTACTCAAATCTTAGTGCCTGAAGAAAGACCCATAATTATCATTTGTGGATTTGGGGCAAGTGATCTGGAATAGGGCTCCTCCTCTGCTGTGTTTTTGGGAGGTGAGTGTGTAAGGGCCCCTGGAGAGCTCCTTGGCACCCTTTCCCCTAAAGTCACCACAGTGCTGGAATTCTCTGAGAAAAACAAGAGGTCTTCCTCTCCAGAATAAGCCACAAAACCAACTCCTCCCCACGACTTCCCATGGAAACGAGTGGGTTTCCCTTCACAGGACTGGTAGCTATCCAAGCCTTGGATATACTGCCAAATAACACCCTGGGATAAAGGGAGAACAACTTTAGGGGAAATCAACCACCTCTGGCTGGGTCCTCTCAGACCCACAGAACTAGACCTATCCTTTGGGACCTCAGCTCCTGGCCTGTCACTCCCGTCATCTCCACTCCCATCAAGATGGAAGCTGCTCTTTCCGCTCGCTTACTTATCTTGCTGCTCATAGCCGAGAGGAGCTCTTCCTCCAGAATTCTCTCTTCAGTTCCTCACTTCTGAGAAAGGTGGTCTCACAGCACTTGTCTTCCTTTTACCATATAGTAATATTTTATTGTCCGTTATCCTTTCACTCCCAAACTGGAAGCTCTGAGAAGAAAGAGATTATGTTTGTCTTCATCAAAGCCTAGCACAGTACATGCCAAGAGTGGGCACTTCAGGAATGTTGAAGGAATTGTACTTGAAAACTGAAGGACCTATTAAAGCTTTTCATAATAGTTTTAAGAAATGAAATTCACCTTTAAAGTGTACAAATCAGTACATAGTCACAGAATCGTCCAGTCATCACCCTACCCTGAGACCAAGGGGTCTGAGGATCAAGGTAGTGACAACCAATTTTGTGGGCGAAGGTAGCAGAGGCCTAAGTAATACACCTTCCAGGAGAGTGAACTCGAGAATTTGCTGGGGTAGGATGAGGGGTAAAGGGTTGACATCTTTCAGACAATCCAGATAACTTTACTGTACACCTTGCCATCTGCGGAGAGGTTTACAAAGGGCTGTGCAAGAAAGAAGGAACCTGCCAGACAAGCCAGAAAGAGAAGCAGGAGGAAGAAGGGATGAAGGTTTCAGAAATGTGATTTCCAAGCTAAAAAATTCTCCTCAGCTTGCAGGAGGAAATCTGAGAAGGAGTGAAGGACCACAAAGGACGGTCCCACTCAGCCTGCTCCTGCTATGAGCAGATGGGTGAGACTCTACCAGGACTAGGCTTGGAGAACTCTCATCGTCCCCCTTGGCCCAACACCAAAGTGGTGGATAGAACTGACATGTTTACAATGTCAAGTCTTTCTCTGTAAGCACATAGTATGGCTTTCCATTAATTTAGATTTTGTCAATATCTTTCAATAAAGCTTATCATTTTATCCACAAAGGCCTGCATACCTATTGTTAAATTTATTCTCACATACTTTATATTTTTGTTGCTATTGCAAAAGGTATATTTTTATTAAAATGTTTATCACAACCTAACATAAAGTACACAGATCAAGTGTACGTCTTGACTTCATATATGTGTATGTTCATGTAACCAAATGGCAAGCTATTTTTAAAGATTTATTTATTTGTTTGCTAGAGAAAGAAGGCATGTGTGTGGGGAGGGGGACAGAGAGGGAGAGAGAAACTCTTAAGCAGGCTCCCCACTGAGTGCAGGGCTAATCCTCACAACCCTGAGATCATGACCTGAGCTGAAATCAAGAGTCAGACCCTTAACTGACTGAGCCACCCAGGTGCCCCTCAGATGGCAAATTTTTTTTTAAGATTTTATTTATTTATTTGACAGATCACAAGTAGGTAGAGAGGCAGGCAGAGAGAGAGAGAGGAGGAAGCAGGCTCCCTGCTGAGCAGAGAGCCAGATGTGGGGCTTAATCCCAGGACTCTGAGATCATGACCCAAGCTGAAGGCAGAGGCTTTAACCCACTGAGCCACCCAGGCGCCCCATGGCAAATATTTTTTAAAAGTTGTACTCGCTGATGGTTGCTGATGCTAGAAATGCAATATATTCTGTACACTGATTTTTTTTGCTATATTGATTTTATACCCAGCAACCTTGCTAAATTCACTTACCAATTTTATCTCGATTTTCTTTTAGGGTTGCTACACACACAATAATGTCATCCACAAATATTGATATTCTTGGTTTTTTCCAATCCTTATATATTTGTTGCTGCTATTTGTTGGGCTGGCTAAACTCTCATTATTGCATTGACTAGGGTTATTGAGAGCAAGCAGTCTTGGCTTGTTTCTCATCTTAAGAGAAATGATTTCAGGGACGCCTGGGTGGCTCAGCTGGTTAAGCGGCTGCCTTCGGCTCAGGTCATGATCCCAGCGTCCTGGGATCGAGTCCCACATCAGGCTCCTTGCTCGGCAGGGAGCCTGCTTCTCTCTCTGCCTCTGCCTGCCACTCCGTCTGCCTGTGCTCACTCTCTCTGACAAATTAAAAAAAAAAAAAAAAAAGAAAGAAAGAAAAAGAGAAATGATTTCAACATTCCACCACTATTATGATGTATGCTGTAGGATTTTTGAGGATGTCCTTTATCAGGTTATGAGGTGTTCTTTAAAATCAACAGATGTTGAATATTTTGAGTAGTTTTTAATGCATCAATTGACATGAATAAACTATTTCCCCTTTAATGTACCAATGGGTCCATATTTCTCCTAGTCTAGTATTTCATTTCAAAAGACATGTCTTTTGCTGTATGTTTCTTCTCAGTTCTCCCTCTTTGCCCATTCAACAAGTTGTTGATCTTCTTGTTTCCTCTCTCACTCCTCTTCTCTCTCTCTCTTATTTTCAAGCTCCTATTTTTTGTAGGTTTCCTAATCTATCAAAGGTTGGGGGATGACCATCCAGTTTTCAGACACTGTGTCTCCCCACAGTCTGCTCCCTCCACAAGCAGGTTTCAATCCAAACACTGGAGTAGAAGATAGGCGGCTTGAGTTCCAGTTCTGTCAATCTCCAAAAATGCACCAAGACAGATTTCCCCCTGCCTTTTAGTCTCATCCACAAAATCCCATCCCACCTCCAGGTTGGTTGGAAACTCCGACCAATAAATGCAGTAGAACCTCCCTGCAAATTACTCACAGGTAAGGGTTTGGTGTCTTTGACACTAAGATTGTCAGAAGTAGTGTGAGGTAACCTACAGCTTGGATTTTGAAGCTAATGGAATCCAGATCCACTCCCAGTCAGCAGTGTGACCTTGTGCTTGTTACTTTCCAAACCTTTCTAATCTTGCCTCCTTTGTCCAGCCTGCAGAAAAAAAGTTGCAAAACACTCGACACATAGTAAGAGCTCAGTGAATTTAGCAGTTATTAAAAGAGATAATGCACGTGCACACAGCCTGAAAAACTTCAACTATTCCATAAAAATATCAACTATTCCATAAATGTAAGCAATATGCTTACATTCCATAAATGTAAGCAGTGGGTTCGAGGCTCCGAAGGCCCGAAGTCAGCTCCCCAGCACCAGTAACAGAGCCCAGGTACCTAGTAGGTAGGGTGATGAGGGGGACTACAGAGCAAACACCTCTGAGCCTCGGATCCCCACTGCCCGGCTTCCAGGAGCACCAGGCTGTAACCAAGGTTCCTAAGTTTGGTGAAAAAAAATGCCAAAATGACTGGAGAAGGAGCAGATGCGGCCACTCTCACATTCGGGAGTTCAAACCCGCGGAGACGCCCCGCATCACCAACCGCAATCACTACGAACCAGTGGAGTAATAACTGCGCTCCCGGATGCAGTCGCTAGGGGGGACTCGTCGCGTCCCGCCTCCGAACCGGGTCCCGTTTGCGCACGCGTGATTCCTTTCCTCCCGCGCTCCGGCCCCCACACCAGCTACGTTCGCGCCGCGCGTTCCAAGCACTTTTCTGACGCAAGGCGCGGCAGCTCGGAGCCGAGCGGAAGTGCAGCGCGACTACTGCTCTGGGAGGGGAGGGTGAGGGAGGTGGAAGCGGAGCCGGAAGTGTGACTAACTAGCGCGTCTTCCAGACGCCCGTGAAGCAGGAAGAAGGAGCCCGCCTGGCGGGGTGTGGCCTCGGGAGGCGGAGGGCGCTGCGATTGGCCCTCGGCTGTGGCGACGGCGACGATTGGCCCTCGCGTGCGGAGGGAGGTGAGAAGGGTGGCGGCGGTTGGAATTCAAAAGTGGCGGGTGTGGCACCGGGGTGGCCACCGGAGTCCGGAGCGCGCGTGCTTTGTGTCGCGAGCCGGCGAGAGAACGCGGGTGCCAGGAGCCCCGGCGCCGTCTCCTCTTCCATTGTGCTCTCCTGGAGCGTGTGGCACGGAACTGGACATGGAGCCGCAGGTGAGTAGAAGCCGCGTTGGGTCTCCTGCCCCGGATGCTGACGAGCCTCCTCGGCTCCCGGCCCGCCTTGGTCCTGCCTGTTTGGAGGGCGAAAGTCCGTGCGTCCCCGCACAGTGGACAGGACAGACGGAGGGGGCGGGAAGCAGCCCCAGGAAGTAGGAATGCATGACAGCCTGTCCTCCCCTGATTTTAGGGAGCCCCATACACCCTTCCTCACTTTCATGTCTCTAGGCTTTCCCATTTCGGATTGTCAGGCTTGCCTGGCTCCTACCTACTTCTCCGTTCCTACGCACGATTGCAGTGTGTGATTGAGAAGGGAGAGATCTGAGATTCCGTCTGCCCCTGGGGAAATGGTACCTGAGGCCAAATCCCCGCTGAGGATCTTTCCAGTCCTCCCTTGTTGCTGTCGCTTTGGATTGCTGTAAGGGATAGAGAGATTGGGATAATCTGAACGGAAGGACCCCTCATTCTCTCTCCTTCTCCAGGTTTTACAGAGATCCCTGCCCCCTGAGACTGGTTTGACTTAATTTCTTCTCTTATCAGCGACCTACTGCGCCCCACAACCATCTGCAGCCTCCCCCTCCCCAGTGGAGAGAGATGTGTGACAGCGAGAGTGTATTGACTTTTGGTGCCAGGAAAAGGCTTCCGTCTGGATTCTCTGTTTACTATTTACTATCAGATTTACCCAAAACGAGTTTCATCCTGAAGAGATGTTCTTTGTATCCTGACAGCTAAAGAGCAGAGCAGTGTGATTGTAACAGTGTAAAATAATGGAAGCCTTCTCATGTTTACTGAGCACCTACTGTGTGCCAGGCACAGGTGTAGATACTTGGGATGCAACGATAAACAAGACTAATCCTTGTCATCTCTCTAGATGCCATTCTATGAGAAGCTGCCATTCTGTGGGGAGATGGGAAATTGTCATAAGTTATATAAGTTTATTCTTGGTGCACATTTCTGCAGGCAGCAGGAAAAATAATGCCACCTCCTTTTTTCCCCCTCCCTTTTTATTTGTATAGAAGCCTGTGGTCTGGATATATAACAGTTTAAGTATTCCCCCACTGGTGGACTCTAGTTTCATTCCTTTAAAAATGTATTGAGTCATGCCATGTAGCAGACATTATACTAGTTATATAGTTGTGAACAAAACAGATACATTCTTATGATGCTCACAATCTAATGTAAGGAAAGACAATAAACTAAAGTTTATTTATTTTTTTTTAAAAAGATTATTTATTTATTTATTTATTTGACACAGAGAGATCACAAATAGGCAGAGAGGCAGGCAGAGAAAGAGGAGGAAGCAGGCTCCTCGCCGAGCAGAGAGCCCGATGCGGGGCTCGATCCCAGGACCCTGGGATCACGACCCAAGCCGAAGGCAGAGGCTTTAACCCACTGAGCCACCCAGGCGCCCCAATAAACTAAAATTTAAAACACCAGGGCATCAAATTGTTCCAGAGTTTTCTCTATAGGGATACATCCTTGAATATATCTCATGGTATTTGGAATCTCTTCATGTTGTTTCTTACAACTTCATGTGAATCTGCAATGAGTTTTAAATGAAAAGTTTAATCAGCAAACAAAAGAATAGGGGCGCCTAGGTGGCTCAGTCCATTAAACGACCAGCTCTTGGTTTCGGCTCAGGTCATGATCTCATGGGTCACGAGATCAAACCCCATGTAGGGCTCTGCACTCAGTGGGGAGTCTGCTTGAAGATCTTCTCCCTCTGCCCCTCCCCCCACTCAAGTGCACTCTCTATCTCTCCAATAATTTTTTTTTAAAGATTTTATTATTTGTCAGCGCACAAGTAGGGGAGAGCCACAAAGGGAGAGAGAGAGAAGCAGGCTTCCCGCTGAGCAGGGAGGAGCCCAATGTGGGGCTCAATCCCAAGACTCCAGGATCGTGACCCCAGCCGAAGGCAGACGCTCAACTGACTGAGCCATCCAGGAACCCCAAATAAATTTTTCTAAAAAAGAAAAACCAGCCCTTCTTCCTGTTCTCTTAGTTGTTGGAACTGTGGTAGGCATCTTGGAATCAGCCTGGACTCCTCCATCTCCCTCACTGCCTGCCCTTTACCTCCCCTCACCAGGCTAGCTCCTAGTTAGATCAATACTTGATTTCCAGTAATCCAGCCCTCCTCTTTATTGCCACTGCCAGCCCTCTCTCAAATGGATTTTTACTTAGCCCTCATGCTCCTAAAACAGCCCCTCTCAGCTGAGTTCCATGAAAATTAAGCTCTATGCATCTTTTATATCTAATGAATTAGCTTTTCTCTTATGCTTCTAGAATGGTGAGAGGTGTATACGTCTTTGGGAGAATTGAGAAAGTGGATCATTTTTTGAAGAGCTTTTCTGGTACTCCAATTTGGAAAGAATATAAGTTTTCTGGGAGAGCAGGGATTTTGTTCATTACTCTCACCCCAGTTTCTAGAACAGTGTCTGGTACAGAGGAGTCTTGCAACAAATCTTAGTGCAACAAATCCTTGTTGGATGAAGGAAGAAAAGAATGACACATTCTTTCTGCCTGTCATACCCCTCATCTACTTCCATTCATTCCTCACATTGCTATTTTGGTACAAATCTAGTCTACTATTCTGAAAAAATCATCAGGGTCCCTCTTGCCATCGGTAAATGCTAGACTCTTCGTGGCATGCTGACTGCCACAATCCCTTCATCTCCCCACTTTCCGTGCATACTCCATGTGTCAGCCAAACAGAACAACTTGACGTTCCTTGCATGCACCCCTCCTTGCTTTCTGCCTGGGTTGCTCTTCCTTGGCCCAAGCTCCTTGGCTAACTCTTTCTCATCCTCAAGGTTTTGCCTTAAAAGACCTTTTAGAAGTATTCTCTGACACTCTCCCCTCTGAACTACATGCTCAACCCCTCCTTGGGGCACTTTTTATGGTAGCACTCAGTAAAGTTTTAATAATCTCTTTAAATGCTTCTCTTCCCCATTTTTTCATGAGTATTTTGGAGGCAGGGATCACATCTATTACTCCCAAACCCAGATCATTTTCTGGCACATAACAGGGCACTAAGTAAATATTGAATGAATGAAGTAAGCCAAAGGGCAGAGACACTGGCCTTGGAATTAAAATGAACTATAGTGAAGATCAGAAGTTGATCTGTCTACATAGTGCTCTCCTGATGGTGGGATCAGAGATGGTTTTAGCACTGAGAAGTTCTGTGTCCTCAGAAACCCGTTAGTTCTGTGCAATCTAGAATGGTTGGTCACCCTAGACAGGAGTAGCCATGAAATGGACATAATCTCCAGGCACCAAATTGAGATACTTAGGAGAGGGTCTGTCTTTCCTACGGCCCCCCTCCCCCCCACCCCTGACAGACACCTGTACTTTGGTGATCTCCATACTAGGTCATGCTGCTTCTTAGTCTTCTCCATGCAAGTCAGCTTACTTACAACTCACTATTTTTTATAAGTAGGCTCTTTGGTATATTTTTCCTGTGCCTGATTTAGAAACTGTTATCTGGTTTTCCACATAAACGAGACTAAAGCCTAAACTCCTCCTTGGCCTGGTATCAAAGTCCTACAGATCAATACAGTCCAGCAGTTAAACACATGGCCTCCAGAACCAGACTGTCTGGATTTTAACCATGGCTCTGCCTTTTACTCACTGATGACCTTAGACAAGCTATTCTACTTCTCAGTGCTTTCCTTACCTCATCTGCAAAATGAGGCTAATAATAGCTCCTCCTCAATGGGCTGCTATAAGGATTAAATTGATACAGAGGAAGCATTTAAAACAAATTCTAACATGTTACCCACTTGAGGCACCTGGGTGTCAGTCCATTGAGCATCAGACTCTTGATTTCAGCTCAGGTCATGATCTCAGGGTCATGAGATTGAGCCCCACATGGGGCTCGGGCTGGGTGTGGAGCCTGTCTGTTTAAGACTCTCTCTCTCCCTCTCTAAAAATAATTTTAAAAAATAAGTAAAATATTACCTGCTCTTCCCATCTAGTCTTCAGCCTTATGGATCATCCGCTCTCTCGCTTAGTTATGATTCTCCATTGCAGCTGAAAGAGCCCGTTGGTTTCCCAGCCATATCATGTGTGTGTTTGAGGTTTTGCCATCTGAAAAAAGTGTCCATTTTTCTGTGTTTGTTTGTTTATTTATTTATTTATTTATTTAAGGATTTTATTTATTTGACAGAGAGAGATACAACAAGAGAGGAAACACAAGCAGGGGGGAGTGGGAGAGGGAGAAGCAGGCTTCCCGCTGAGCAGGGGGCCCGAGGCGGGACTCAATCCCAGGACCTGGGATCATGACCCGAGCTAAAGGCAGACACTCAACGACTGAGCCACCCAGGCACCCCATCTCTGTGCTTATTTAAGTACTACACTTGGGGTGCCTGGGTGGCTCAGTCAGTTAAGCGTCTGCCTTTGTCATGATCCCAAGGTTCTGGGATTGAGCATGGTATTAGGCTCCTTCTTCAGCGGGGAGCCGGCTTCCCCCTCTCCCTCTGTCTGCCACTCTCCCTCTCTCATGTACATGCTCTCTCTGTCAAATAAATATTTAAAAAAAAAATAAGTACTACCCTTAAAGTTAGCTGAAGTCCAGCATCTGTCCAACTTTTCCCTTAGAGCTTTCTCCCACTTTTGCATTATGTCCTGCTTCTTTCTGTGCCTTTTCACTGGCACATGATCTGTGGGCCTCGGTTTGTGCACAAGAGGTCCTCAGTCAGTGCTTGTTGGTGGTTGAGAATTAGGCTAGGGGACCAAGGAAGGGAGTTGTTGGGACATTTGGGCTCCAGGGTATGTCTGAAGGGTCTCTCTTTTCCCAGCAGAGGTCCCCCTTGTTGGAAGTGAAGGGGAACGTAGAGCTGAAGAGGCCCCTGGTCAAGGCTCCTTCTCGCCTGCCTCTCCCGGGAACCAGGTTTAAGAGGGGGCCTGACCAGATGGAGGATGCCTTGGAGCCAGAGAAGGTGAGCTGGGCGTGGAAAAGCTTTGTGTGTGTGTATGTGTGAGTGAGTGTGTGTCTAAACCAATCAGGGAGAATAAATGGACCCCATTCTTGTCTATCTCCAGAAAAGGACACGAGGACTGGACACAGTGACCAAAATTGCCACGTCCCACCCCAGACCACCAGCCCTCACTGCGAGGCCACAGACACAAAGCCAGATCACAGGTGGGTTCTAGCAGTTGGCAGAAACGAAGGGCATAGAAGTCCAGTGCTCTTCAGCTCCCTTATTTCTTGTCTTTCAATTTTAGCTTATTTTGAATAGGTTTTACTTGTTTCAAAATTCCAAAGGCACAAGGGGCGCCTGGGTTGCTCAGTGGGTTAAGCATCTGATTCTTGATTTTGCCACAAGTCATGATCTCAGGATCATGAGATGGAATCTCAAATCAGGCTCTACTATGGGTGTGGAGCCTGCTTGGGATTCTCTCTCTCCCTCTCCTTCTGCAATGCCCCTCTCCCCCGCCAAATTCCAAAAGCACAAAAGTCATTATATAGTGGAAAGTCTCCCTCCTACCCCTGTCCCCCAGCCATCCAGTTCCTCTCCTCAGGGGCATTCTGCAGATGTTCTATCCCTTCCAGGGTGTTTTGTGGGCATTCAAGCAAATCTGGACATGTTCTTCAATGTTTTTTTTTATGTATATAAATGGTAATGCAGTTGACACATGGCTCTGCCCCCTGCTCTTTTTGCTTATCTTGGTCCAGCTTATTTCTTGGTGTCCTTTTTTTTTTCTTTTTAAAGATTTTATTTATGTATTTGAGAGAGAGAGAGACAGAGTGTGAGTGAGAGCAGAGTGAGCAGCAGTGGGGGGCAGGAAGGGCAGAGGGAGAGGGAGAAGCAGGTTTCCCACTGAGCTGGGAGCCCGATGTGGAGCTCCATGTGGGGCTGGAGCCCAGGACCCTGGGACTATGACCTGAGCTGAAGGCAGATGCTTAACTGACTGAGCCACCCCGTTGCCCCTTTCTTGGTGTCTCGGGTAATATCTGCCCTGGGAAGGATATCTTCAGAAGCTGGCCAGACTTTAGGGAAGAGGGAAGTATCTTATTTCTAATCCTCAGAAAAAAGCAATTACTCTGTGCCTGGCCCAGCCAGAGGGCATGTCACCCTGAGACTGATTGTCTACTTTGTCCTCTCCCATCTCCTAACAGCTCCCAAAGTTCCCAAGAAGACAGGACCCCGGTGTTCCACAGCTATAGGCACAGGTAATAGTTCTTCAGAGCTGAGGCTGAGAGGAGATGTGGGGAATGTGTAAAGGGAGATGATGGAGGCAGAAGGACACTGGTGCCATGATTTCTTAAGTTAACTCCCCGATTCTCTAGTGTTGAAGAATCAGAAACAAGGCCCTGCCGCTCCCGCCCAGAAGCCTCGAGGTAGGTGCTAAGCATAACCACTGAGTGAGAGGCTGTGGGATAGGGAAGAGAGGAGGTGGTGAGTACCCAAAAAATTTCATTTGGGTCCTTCCCTCTCTTGAGGGCAAAGAGATATAGCAGCAGGTGTGGAGGCCTTAAAGGCTCGGAGGGAGGAGAGATGGAAAGCCACGACCTCCATGACCTTTGTCCTTTCTGTGCCTATCTTAGCAGCTGCCCCTCCCATGCTGGGAGGGAAGAAACCCACCAAACGTCCAGCCTGGGACTTAAAGGGTCAGTTATGTGACCTAAATGCCGAGCTGAAGTGCTGCCGGGAGAGGACTCAGACATTGAACCAGGAGAACCAGCAACTGCAGGACCAGCTCAAGGAGGCCCAGCAACAGGCCAGGGCCCTGGAGGCAGAGTGCAGGACACTGGAGGGGGAGTTGGCCAGCCTGCAGACCCAGACCGAGCAGGGCCAGCAGGAGCTGGGGAACCTCAGGGCCCGTGTCCTGGAGCTAGAAGAGCAGCTGGGCACACAGCAGGGCTTGGTGCAAAAGCTCCAGAAAGAACAAGTGGGATTGCAGGAGGAGCGAAGGGGACTGGCCGCCCGGCTGGAGGAGCAGGAGGTAAGGGCCACCTTCTCACCAAACGCCAACCCTCCTTTCTGGGTTACCCTGAAGTCTCTTTGGGCTTGGAGTCCCTGGCCACCTCTTTCCAGCAGTATTCTTCTGTTCTTCTCCCCCCCTGCCCACTCCTCTGACTACATCTTGCCTTCAGCCCCCCTTCTCCCTATCCTGACTGCTTTCGTAGCACCCCCCCCCCCCATCTGTATCTCCCCTAGTCCTCCATCTCCTCCTCTGTCTCTTTGTTTGCTGATCAGAAACCCCCACGGTGTTTTCTCTTCCTCTTTTGTCCATTTGCCTACTTGGTGAGCACCAACTAGATAGAATTACTTGCAGTTTCTCAAATGATTCAATCTTCAGGGCATTTTGTAAATGCACGTCCCTCTTTGTGGAACATTCTTCCTGTTCTCCCTCTTTTCTTTGGTTTATTCTGATACTCTTAGGCATCAGCTTAACTATCATCATCCCTGTGCCCCTTTTGGGGATCCCGTAGCACTCCCTAATCTGGTACCATGATTCCTGTTTTTCTTACCTCTTTCCCTAGCAGACTGTGAAGTCCTCAGGGATAGGGACCACCCTGGCTCCACCCTCTGCCTCATAGTTACTTATCCTTATGCTTTGCTGTGTCTCACCCTGTGTCCATTCCGTTCTGGACAGAGGAGGCTGCAGGCGTCAGAAGCAGCTCTGTCGGGCAGCCAAGCGGAGGTGGCATCTCTGCAACAGGAGGCTGCCACCCAGGCGACCTTACTGGTGGTGCAAGGAGAACGTCTCCATGGTCTAGAGATGGAGCGCCGGCGACTGCACAACCAGCTGCAGGAACTCAAAGGCAATATCCGTGTGTTCTGCCGGGTGCGCCCTGTCCTTCCGGGGGAGCCCACCCCATCCCCGGGCTTCCTCCTGTTTCCCTCTGGCCCCGGTGGGCCCTCGGATCCTCCAACCCGCCTCAGCGTCTCCCGGTCTGATGAGCGTCGTGGGACCCTGAGTGGGACGCCAGCCCCCACCACCCGCCATGACTTCTCTTTTGACCGGGTTTTCCCACCAGGGAGCGGACAGGACCAAGTGTTTGAGGAGATTGCCATGCTTGTCCAGTCAGCCCTGGATGGCTACCCAGTGTGCATCTTTGCCTACGGCCAGACAGGCAGTGGCAAGACCTTCACCATGGAGGGTGGGCCTGGGGGAGACCCCCAGGTAGAGGGCCTGATCCCTCGGGCCCTGCGGCACCTCTTCTCCGTGGCCCAGGAGCTGGGTGGCCAGGGCTGGACCTACAGCTTTGTGGCAAGCTACGTAGAGATCTACAATGAGACTGTCCGAGACCTGCTGGCCATGGGGACCCGGAAGGGCCAGGGCGGTGAGTGTGAGATTCGCCGGGCAGGGCCAGGGAGTGAGGAACTTACTGTCACCAATGCCCGATATGTTCCTGTCTCCTGTGAGAAAGAGGTAAGCCCCAAGGGGCACTGGGACTGGAGAAGGGGGGAGGAGTGTTCAGGGTGGCCCAGGATGCAGGTGGATGGGGGAGGGGATAGGAGAGAGTGGAAGGGTTGGGAAAGGGTAGGTCTTGTGGGTGGGTGGACACATCAGTTTTGGCCAGCGGGCCAGCGGTAAGGTCGATCTGTCTGCCTTAGGGAACAAGGGAGTGGAGTGATGTACCTGCCAGGGCTTCCTGGCCCCTGCCAGCTGCCTTTCAGGTCCCATTTCCTGTGGCTACTCTTGCTCAGCTCGCTGTAGCCATGCTGGCCTCCAGGCTGTTCCCCAGCCATCTCGTCAGCAGTCTCCTGTTGGGGCCTTTGCTTGAATGTTCCTCTCCTTCAATGGCTTGCTCCCTCACTGCCTTCAGAGTTTAAGGCACTGAAGCTGTCCCTGGCCATCCTGTAGAAAATTGCAACCCTCACCTTACCTTCACACTCCTTACTGTTCTATTTCCCTCCTCAGTACTTTTAGCCATAGCTGTAGGTTGTACTGTGTCATTCTCTCTTCACTGGCTAGAAATAAATCTTCAAGAGGGCAGGCGCTGACTCTGGTTCATTACTACCAGCATAGCTGTGTGCTGACACCCTGCCTGCTTTTGCCCCTTGCTGCTCCCATTCCCAGGTAGAGGCCCTGCTCCAGCTGGCCCGCCAGAACCGGGCAGTGGCCCGCACGTCCCAGAATGAACGATCATCACGTAGTCACAGTGTGTTCCAGCTGCAGATCTCTGGGGAGCACGCTGGACGAGGCCTGCAGTCTGTGGCTCCCCTCAGCCTTGTGGACCTGGCTGGGAGTGAGCGGTTAGACCCTGGCTTAGCCCTTGGCCCTGGGGAACGGGAACGCCTTCGGGAAACACAAGCCATTAACAGCAGCCTATCCACCCTGGGGCTGGTCATCATGGCCTTGAGCAACAAGGTGGGAATGGGGATGGGGGGTGGGTGAGACCTGGGGTAAATTGAGACTGCTCATGCCTAACCCTGTCCTATCCTAATCACCTGTCTCCCTCAACCCTCTAGGAGTCCCACGTTCCTTACCGGAACAGCAAGCTCACCTACCTGCTGCAGAACTCTCTGGGTGGCAGCGCTAAGATGTGAGTGAAAGGGACAGACAGAGGGGTTGGTTGGAGACTGCGAAGCTGGGGTCAGGGGCGGGAAAGGGGCAACAGTGTCCACCCAGCCACTGATGCTGGGGTTTGGCCCCCTCTCCTCTCTCCATAGGCTCATGTTCGTGAACATTTCCCCCCTAGAAGAGAACGTCTCCGAGTCCCTCAACTCCCTACGCTTTGCCTCCAAGGTGCAGTTACCACCAAGCCCAGGCGCCGTTAGGACGCCTGGGTGGTTGTAGCCTTCTTCATTCTGACCCTTTAGGAGCCCATTCAGCCCTCCAGGCCAAGGGTACATTCATCTGGAAAGGATTGGCATTTGCCAGGCATCTGGGGCACCACCTCTCTGGATCCATTTTTAGCTAATGGGTCTTGGGGTTTTTTAATTTTTAAAAATAGGTAGTTAAAGAGGTCAAAAATGAAGTTTTACCACCACCCCTATGCACCCCATTCTCCCTACCTGTCCTGGTAGAGGTAGTCGTTTTTAACATTTAACATTTTACTTTCTTTTCAGTGTTTCTTCTTGCAAATAGAAACAATATGCATGTGCTTATTCCCTCCTCCTTATACAGAAGCCATCTCTCTCTCTTTTCATATATGTCTGTTGCTCTCTACTGTGTTCTGCTTAACAAGATAGCCCTGATATTACTCCCCACCAGCACACGGAGATCATCCATTATTTTTATGTCCGCCTGGGGCTACACCAAAGTTTATCCACCAGTTCCCTCTACTGGACACTTGGATTGTTTCCACCTTTTTTTCTATTACAAACAAGACCATGTTGTTGTCATCCATACACATCATTTTGTATTTGTGTAGTTATATCTAAGTAGGAAAGCTTCTTAGCAGTGGGATCGCTGGATCAGAAGAGACTTCGTTGCAAGTTCCTGGGTGGGCTCAGTCAGTTCAACGTCCGACTCTCAATTTTGGTTCAGGTCATGATCTCAGCGTTGTGAGGTCAAGCCTCACGTTGCATGGAGCCCACTTAAGATTCTCCCCCTCTGCCCCCCTGCCCTGTGCGTGTATACAGCCTCTTTCTCAAAAAAAGAGAGAGGGGCATGTGGGTGGCTCAGTCACTTAAGCGTCTGCCTTTGGCTCAGGTCATGATCCCAGGGTCCTGGGATTGAACCCTGCACTGGGCTTCCTGTTTAGCAGGGAGTCTACTTCTCCCTCTCCCTCAGCTGTGCTTGCCTCTCCCTCTGCTTGTGCTGTCTGTCAAATAAATAAATAAAATCTTAAAAAAGAGAGAGAGAGAGAGACTTAGATGTTTTTCAGACCATTCCAAGTAGTATAAAGTCAGGCTCCAAAACCCACTTAAACATTAAGTAGAGGGAAGGCATGCCCTGAATTCTCTAGGGGACTGATGCTTCTGCCACTAAAGTTTCTTTACTGTCTGTCTCTGGAGGGTGATTTTTCCCTCTGACTACTCCTTTCTTGAGGGTATAGCCCTATGGTGAGTTCTGGCTTTATTCAGCATCTCTGGTCAGGTGTGCCCTTCTGCTGTACCTGGGCTTCCCTGCAGTGAGCATTTGTTGCTGCCAAGGAAGTAGTCTGTTCCCTTGGTACCCTGTCCTGGGCTTCTGTTTTGATCAGGATTCCCCTTGCTATCTTGCAAGTTCAATTAAAGTTATATCAACATCATTAACAGCCAACAGCATAAACTCTTTAGTATCTTAAAAGTTATTGCATTATTAAATTTCTTCTGGGGCGCCTGGGTGGCTCAGTGGGTTAAAGCCTCTGCCTTCAGCTCAGGTCATGATCCCGGGGTCCTGGGATCCAGCCCCGCATCGGGCTCTCTCTGCTCCGTAGGGAGCCTGCTTCCTCCTCTCTCTCTCTGCCTGCCTCTCTGCCTACTTGTAATCTCTGTCTGTCAAGTAAATAAATAAAATCTTTAAATTTCTTCTGATTGTCTCAGAAATGTCTTGAATATATTAGGCTTGTCCCAGTCTGGGTCAAAGCAAGGGGCACCCATTCATCTTGTTGAAATGTCTCTTAAATGTCTTTTTTTTTTTTTTAAAGATTTTATTTATTTATTTGTTAGAGAGCAAATGAGCAGAGGCAGAGGGAGAGCAGGCTCCCTGCCAAGCAAGGAGCCCGATGTGGGACTCGATCCCAGGACGCTGGGATCATGACCTGAGCCGAAGGCAGCTGCTTAACCAACCGAGCCACCCAGGCGTCCCTTAAATGTCTTTTAATCTACAATAATCTCACCTCTTTTTTTTTTTTTTTAAGATTTTATTTATTTATTTGACAGACAGAGATCACACAAGTAGGCAGAGAGGCAGGCAGAGAGGGGAGGGGAGAAGCAGGCTCCCGGCCGAGCAGAGAGCCCGATGCGGGACTCCATCCCAGGACCCTGGGATCACGACCCGAGCCGAAAGCAGCAGCTTAACCCACTGAGCCACCCAGGCGTCCCTAATCTCACCTCTTTTATGGTATTTATTTGTTGAAGAAATAGGGTCATTTATCCTGTAGCATATACCATATTCTGGATTTTGGCTGGTTGCTTCCTCCTTCCAAACTTTTTGTTGTCTAGTCGATTTAGGGGCTTGATCAGATTAGAATCAGGCTTATATTTCTTGACAAGAAAACTTAGATGGTACCATATACTTTCTATTGCATCAGGAGGCACCTAATATCCAATTGTTTTACATTTAATGAAATAAAAATCAATCATGGGATTTGGGTGTTACCAGCTTGTTACCATTTGAAAACTCCCTATTGACTTAGTGATTTTATAGAACAATGATCACACTTACATGTATTATTTCATTAGGGAGTTTAATTTTCTCAGTAACTTTACATTTATTAGTCTTGTCTCTTTTATAAAGAACTTTCCCTTGCTGTGTATTTGGTTACTCTGAAATCCAGTATATATAGGAAAGGCAGGGTAAACGCTAGATTGTTTATCAATTTTTAGTCTTAGAAGTTGGTATCTTGGCAACTTCCAAAGGTGACCAAGTGAGTTGTTATCTGGGGAGTGTCATTTTACAGATGTTATGGATTTGATATATATCCTTTGTAGTCATTCTTTTTTTTTAAGATTTTATTTATTTATTTGACAGGTGCAGATCATAAGTAGGCAGAGAGGCAGGCAGACTGAAGAGAGAGAGGAGGAAGCAGGCTCCCTGCTGAGCAGAGAGCCCAATGTGGGGCTGGATCCCAAGACGCTGGGATCATGACCCGGGCCAAAGGCAGAGGCTTTAACCCACTGAGCCACCCAGGCGCCCTGTAGTCATTATTCTTTCTGATGCTCAAATTGCCCCATCTTTGGCCAGTGGGAGCTCTTTTTGGTTGGCTCCTGTGTCCTTTAGATAGGACCCAGTAGTCTTTATTCTAGATTCATCTTGTACATATCCTGCCTAGACTTGGGATCATTTACGTTCCAAGGAGCCTTAGTTCTTTTTTTTTTTTTAAGATTTTATTTATTTATTTAACAGAGAGAGATTACAAGTAGGCAGAGAGGCAGAGCAGAGAGAGAAAGCAGGCTCCCTGTGGAGCAAGAGCTCAATCCCAGGACCCTGAGATCATGACCTGAGCCAAAGGCAGAGGCTTAACCCACTGAGCCACCCAGGCACCCTGAGTCTTAGTTCTTAAATGAGTGTTTTTCATGTTTTGTCTAATTTATTAACCGGTAAGTGGTGGGAGGGCTTGGGGTCTCTGGGCCACAGTATTCTGAAAATGGACACTCCATCTCTCTCTGCTCCTGTGTGTGGCTTCTATCCCTTCTCAAAGCAGGCCTCTTCACCTCCTCTAGACCTGGTGTGGTTAGTGGGCATAGACCTAACCTTAACTGAGACCAGCCTGAACTTGCCTTCAGAAGCCTTGTTTCAGTATTTTCTGAGGGCAGCCCCAGTACTGGGAGTGGGAGACAATCTTGGAGAAAACTGTTTTTGGTTATTCAGAAAACGTTTTTATCCGTCTAAACCCTCTGCCCGCAGGTGAACCAGTGTGTTATTGGTACGGCCCAGGCCAACAGGAAATGAAGACAGATCCAGTTCCTACATGTGTGTTTCGGGGTTGGGTGGGGTGGGGCGGCTGAGGGATGCTTTGTTGGGGGGAGGGGCTCTCTGTGACCTGGGTCTATCAAATAAAGAACAGTGTTTTTTTTTTCTTTAAATAAAGGTTTTATTAGCGATGGCGCATATCTGTAAAAAGGGGAACTGTGGATCTGTCTACTCTGCCAAGTATTTGTGTTTTGCAGAGCAAGGGCTTCAGCTTTTCTCCCTATGAGGCCATCTCCTGGAATCTCGCCAAAACCTCCCATACCACCTCTGCCCCCCAGTTGTCCGCCTCTAGGAGATGTGCCGCAGGCCACCCAGGCCCACTCGGGAGCGCTCCTCTCGTGGGTGTGGGAGGGTGGGAACCCGAGCCCAGGGGCGGGGCCGGCGCGCCCTCCCACAAACTGCCGGCTCTTCTCCCGCCCTTTCCAGGCCTTCGCGTTCGAACCGCCGGGGCCAGCCCGCCCGCTGCCCATTGGCTGACTCGGCGGCGTTACCGCCTCGCTACTAGCTCTCCCCGCCCGTGCACCCGCCCTGGAAGCGCTGGGCGGGACGCACGCCCGCTGACTCGCTCGCGCCAACCGCTAACGGCCACCGCCCCATAAAGGAGGGGCTCAAGCCTCCCAGGTGCCGCGCGCAGGAGGGGTCACGCGTGCGCAGAAGCGCGGCCGTGGTGGTGGGGGGGACTTGCCATGGGGAGGGCGGGGCCGGGGGCAAAGGCGGGAGGAGGGCGGGGCACTCGAGGGAGGAGGGCGTGGCGGGGGCGAGGGAAGGGTGAATGGAGGGCGGGGTCGTGAACAGGGGCCGGGGGGCGGGACTTGGAGTGACCATGGAGGTTGGGGGGGCAGTTAACGGATGTGGCTTGGGGCGGGGGCCAGGCTGGAGGCCGGCTGCAGGGAAGGGGGGGATTCCCTCCTGCCCCGAGGGCGGGTCTCCCTCCGAGGAAGGGGCTGCGGGGATTCCCTCTCCCTCTGGGTCTTGACTTCCCACCCGCCCCCTACGCGGAGAGGCCACCACTCGCTGGGCGCCCTCCAGGCCCTTTGGAGGTGAGGGAGGTGGGGTGAGGTGGTGCCCGCCCCCCCCACCGGCTCCTCCTTCCCCCCAGTCCTCCCCTCCCACCACCCTCCCCCCGAGCCGGTTTGTCCCTCCCCTCCACTCCCCTCCTTCCCCCCGCCGCCTCCTCCTGCCGCTGCCGCTGCTTTGGCTGCTGCGTCATACGCCCCAGAGCTGCCGGGACGGAGGGGCTGGGCCTGGGGACCCCCCGGTCCTTGCCTGCCCGCCCTCCGACGCCCAGACGTGCCCTCCCCGCGCGGGGGGTTCGCCTCGGTTTCCCACGTCTGCCTCTGCCCGGCTCCCGGCGGCCCCAGCTGTCACTGGTAAGGAGGCGGCGGGAGGCGCCCGTGGGGTGGGGGGGGGCAGGGAGCCGGGGGTCGGCGCGCAGGGCGCGGGCGGGAGAGCTTCACTGCCAAGGCATCGGTTCGCGCTGGGCCGACTCAAGTCCCCTCTCGGACTCGCCGTCATGGGGAGTAGAGACCGGGACGGGGACACGCCCCCCTCCCGGGGCACTCAGGGAAGTTATCTAACCCGGGGGCAGGGAGCCCCGTATTTGAGGGTGACCTGACATAACCTGGCGTCAGGATGATTGTTCTGAATGAGAGACGCGGGCCCAGGGAGGCAGCTCTTTCTATTCTGGAAAACATTTCCAGAAAAGCTCCCAAAACACATCTCTGGGTAGCAGAGCACCCCAATTATGATACCTCCAAACAGGAGGAGGTGACAGCAGAAACTGAATGGTAACCTTTGCTTCTGCAACCATCATTTCTTCTAAAACCTCAAGGCCAGGATATAGTACCCCAGGGGAGCTCTGGAAGCTGGGAAACTAGAGAACTAGGTTGGGGGGGGTGGTTAGGGAAAGGAGAGCCAGTCACCAGAGTTGGAAAAGCTGGACTCAAGAAGCTTGGGAGGGGTGCTGTGTGGTTTCCTATCCAGGTGTCTCAGATGTGGAGACTGGAACCACGATTACTTGAATCCTTGAGGCAAAGAAAAATGGGGAGTTGCTCAACATTCATAACCTTCTCCCATCCCACTTCTGGCTAGGCCCCCCCCCCCCGGGATCAATGGGCACGCCCCCCCCGGCTGAGCCGCTCTGGTGCCCCCCCACTTTGGGACCCAGCCTCCCCTGCTCCCACCTCGGGCCCCAGGCCTCGTCTTTGGGAGGGTCAAGATGTGCTGGCCAGGTGGACGGATGGGCTGCTATACTTGGGGACCATCAAGAAGGTAAGAGATTTGACCTCTGACCTATTATCTTTCCCCCATTCTCCTTATGGAGTTCTGATTCCTGTGTGGTCCCCTGTGTTCATCCATTCCAGGTGGACAGTGCTCGGGAGGTGTGTCTGGTCCAATTTGAGGACGATTCCCAGTTTCTGGTTCTATGGAAAGACATTAGCCCTGGTGAGACCCTCGAGTCCCAAGCCTGTGCATGCCATAAAAAGCAGAAACCTGGCGTGTGGGATGGAGAGGGGGCTTAAGGATAGGCCCCACAACACTGTGTTCCCTCACAGCTGCCCTCCCCGGGGAGGAACTTCTCTGCTGTGTCTGTCGCTCTGAGACTGTGGGCCCTGGGAACCGGCTGGTCAGCTGTGAGAAGTGTCGCCACGGTGAGAGGGCAGGACACCTGAATGGTCCAGCTTGCTCTGAGCCTTCCAGGCTACCTCTCAAGTCTTCCCTCCACCACTGGTCCTTATGCCACCTGTCCTGGCTGAGTCCCCAAGCCACTTGCTCTGGGCCAGTCTCAACTCTGTAACCTCACTCCCTTCCAGCACAGGGGGAAACAGCCACGGAATGGGGAAGTAGGAGGTTTATATACAGAGGGTGGGTTAGATACACCTTTTTCTAACCGTAAGACCTCCCCAAACCCTTAGGAGCCTGTCCCCTAACCTGAAAAATAAGGGTAATTCACCCACTACAACGAGATCATGGTCAAGGATGAAATGAGGTGGCTGAGATCCCTCCTGTCCCAGTCGCTAGCACACGTGGGTATGCAGTGCAGTAAGTGGCCTATCATCAATATTATCGTTATTCAGCTTATCACCAGGACTGCCACGTTCCAAGGGCTCCTGCCCCTGGAGAAGGAGAGGGCACATCCTGGGTTTGCCGCCAGTGCGTCTTTGCCATTGCCACCAAGGTAAGTCACTTTCCTGTGGGAGCCTCCCATCCACAGCCTCTCGCAAGCCTTTCCGTGCACCACCCCCCGACACACCCCTCTGAGTCAGGCTGTCTGTTCCCTGTCTGCAGAGGGGGGGTGCACTGAAGAAGGGCCCCTATGCCCGGGCCATGCTGGGCATGAAGCTGTCACTGCCGTACGGACTAAAGGGACTAGACTGGGACGCTGGACATCTGAGCAACCGGCAGCAGAGCTACTGTTACTGTGGTGGCCCCGGGGAGTGAGTAATGACGGGTGGGGGGCAGCGGAGGTTTAGGGAAGGAGTGATGGCAGTGCCGGTGGGGGTGGGGGGAAGCCCATGGAACGAAGGAGAAAGAACAGGATGAGGGAAGTGCTGAAGAGGACAGAAGGAGGTGGTGCAGAGGGCATGGGGCACCTCAGGTGGGGGCAGTGTCTGGAGGTCACGAGGCCTGTGCCACCCCTCAGGTGGAACCTGAAGATGCTGCAGTGCCGGAGCTGCCTGCAGTGGTTCCACGAGGCCTGCACCCAGTGTCTGAGCAAGCCCCTCCTCTATGGGGACAGGTGAGCCAGGAGCATGGCCTCCGCTCCATTTTCTCCCCAGCCTCTGAAGCTTGACTCCCATGCGCACCCCGTCCTTGTGAGTCCTCCATAGCCCGGTATGGTTTCCTGGCATAAGGTGTGTTCTCTCCCTCCCTCTTGCCCATTTCCAGGTTCTATGAGTTCGAATGCTGTGTGTGTCGGGGGGGTCCTGAGAAGGTCAGGCGGCTACAGCTTCGCTGGTGAGCTGGCACGACCTCAGCATAGGTCCTCTCAGCAGCCCCAGGAGGTCACCCTATGTGCCCCAGCCTCCCACCTCGGGACCCTCTAGGCTTTTGCAGTGCTGCCACAACCCTGACAACTTAATATTTCTTCAGGGTGGATGTGGCCCATCTTGTCCTCTATCACCTCAGCGTTTGCTGTAAGAAAAAATACTTTGATTTTGACCGTGAGATCCTTCCCTTCACTTCTGAGAATTGGGACAGTTTGCTCCTCGGGGAGGTAAGGGGTGGTGAAGCTTTGGGGGGTGAGGGGGGAACAGAGAAGTATAAAAAGGGGAGGGGAGAGAGAGGAACCACTGCTCCCCTGACCCCCTTTGCTTTCCCCTTCCCCAGCTCTCAGACACTCCCAAGGGAGAACGTTCTTCCAAACTCCTCTCTGCTCTCAACAGCCACAAGGACCGGTGAGTTGGTGGGGGGCTCAGAAAGAGAGACAGATAACAGAGGCCTGGGAGGAAAGGGGCTGCAGCCCCCAGGAAAGATCATTTCTGAAAAGCACTGAGTAATGGAATCAGAGGGGCCCTTTATTACTGCACTGACCCTGTATCATTTCTCTCCTCACCCCAGTTTCATTTCAGGGAGGGAGATTAAGAAGAGGAAATGCTTGTTTGGTCTCCATGCTCGGATCCCTCCCCCTGTGGAGCCTGTTACTGAAGATGGAGCCCCCACCAGGTCACTGGTCCAGGGAGGATGGGGAAATCCTCAGGGTATTAATGGGGGAGGCATACTTATGGAGATGGGGAGGTCTTTGGGGTGTCCGGGAGGGGGCTGGGGGGATAAGGAGGCCTCTTACAGCTTCCCTTCAGGGCAGGGCCCTGGGGGAGGGGTCTCACGTCCCCTGGGGAAGCGCCGGAGGCCGGAGCCAGAGCCCATGAGGAGGAGGCAGAAGGGGAAAATGGAGGAGCTGGGGCCACCCTCAGCAGTGCGCAATCAGCCCGAGCCCCAGGAGCAAAGGGAGCGGGCTCGTCTGCAGAGGGCACTGCAGGTACAGGGGCAGGGGGAACCCCATGAAGCCAAATGGTGGTGTGGGAAGGAATCAAGGGTTATCTCTCAGTGCTCTGCTCCTTCTTTCAGGCCTCAGTGTCTCCACCACCCCCCAGCCCTAACCAGAGTTACCAGGGCAGCAGCGGCTACAACTTCCGGCCCACAGATGCCCGCTGCCTGCCCAGGTCAGTGTTCCTTCACCCTCCCACCAGTTACGAACCCCTAGAATCTCTCCTCCAATTTTCTACATCCTCAGGACTTTCTTACCCAGAATTATTTTCCATCTCCCCCTTGGCTACCCACTTCTTATCCTAGAGAGACTTTCAGTACCAATGTCTGATCCCTAGTATTCTGGGGCTGGGGATGCCTTGGGGCTGTTTGAGCTCTGCTCTTCTCAGTGGGAGAGGACCCTCTTCCTCTGCTTCAGGTCCTGACTTTCCCCTCCCCAACCTCAGCAGTCCCATCCGGATGTTCGCTTCCTTCCACCCCTCTGCCAGCACCGCAGGGACCTCTGGGGATGGTGAACCCCCAGACAGGTGAGATTCTTCCCCTTTACCTGTGCCACCCCTCTTCACGTCTGTGCTCTTAAGTTCTTCAGTCTCTAACCCGATTTCTTTGTGCTTCTGACCCAAACGTGAGCTCCACTTTTAGTCCTTAACTGCATCTGGACTCACAACTGCCTTCTCTCCCTAGGTCACCCCTGGAACTTCACATTGGTTTCCCCACAGACATCCCTAAAAGTGCCCCCCACTCGATGACTGCCTCATCGTCCTCGGTCCCAGCCCCCTCCCCAGGTCTTCCTAGACGCTCAGCACCCCCTTCTCCCCTGTGCCGTAGTTTGTCTCCTGGGACTGGGGGAGGAGTCCGAGGTGGGGTTGGCTACCTGTCCCGAGGGGACCCTGTCCGGGTCCTTGCTCGGAGAGTACGGCCTGATGGTTCTGTGCAGTACCTGGTTGAGTGGGGAGGTGGGGGCATCTTCTAAACAGCCTGCCTCTGCCTACCTCCCCATTCACACACACCGGCACTTTCATACCCTGACCTCTGACCTCACCTACAGCTGGGATGTATCTGGGGAGGTGCGGGGGGGTAGTTCTCCCTACTGCCCAGGCTGGAATCCAGGTGGGGGTTTGGGGAAGAGGTTCTCTCTTCTCTACTCCCTTCCCGATTCCTGACCCTTCCCCCATCCCTCTTCCCATTTCCTTTGATGTTATTTTGTTACAGCTTTTTAAATATTTTTTAAAATTATTTAACCCCTGAGGATGGAGACTGAGGAGGGAGGGGGGATGATAAAGGATCTCAGACTCTGTATGATTGAAATAAAGGTAAATAAACAGATCTAGCAGCCCTGGGTCATTCTGGAAGATGAGAACACAGGGACTAGCAGCACTTCTAGTCTTCCCAACCAAATTCACACACCTGCCAAGGAAAAAGGCAAAAGGCAGAGAAAACCAAAGACAGGATTTATTAGGGGCCCAGTCATCACCTGGAAGTTAAAGGGCACGGAAGTATACAAGGGGAACAACGGCAGAAACAGGGCTCCTCATGGTAGGACTGTGCTGGAGTCAGAAACAGACTCTGTAACCTGGCGTACCCAGTGCAGGTATGGGGGGTTCCCCTGCTCCACAGGCAATGCAATCACCTCAGCCACTTCGTAAGGGTGCACAGAACTGTGAAAACATTGGGGGGGGGGGATAACTCAAAGATCTACCTAAAGGAGCCCACTCCCTCAGACTGCCCAGCAAGTGCCACCCTCACTGCTACCCACGTCAAAGTTCTCACCGAACAAAATCTGTCAAAGCTGGAACCAAGGAACTTTGGGTTTTAATCATCTAAGAGGCAAAAGACAAACACGACTGAATCAAGGAGTGAGGCTGATTTCAGGATCTCAGGTGAGGGAATGGGGTCATGGAATCCAGTTTTCACTGGATGGGGAAATGTTTCTCACCATCAGCACCTCATTGTCCTCCTCAATCTTTCCTTTCCACTCATAGCTGAAAAGGTCAGGGAGAGAGTGTTGAGGGAGCAAAGATTGCCCTCAAGGAAAAGCACTACCAATCAGCCCCTAGAGTTAGGTTAACCCCCCAACTCCTATTAGGACTCACATGGATGTAATCTGAGGGATGAGGTTAACGCAGGCTGCCAGGCGCTTCTCCACCACAGCCCTGAAGGTGAAGAGAGAGCCCCATTCAGAACGCCCCACGACCCGGATTTTTGCACTGGCAGCCCAGAAACACGGTTCCAAAGCCGGAGGTCAGGCAGGAAGCTGCGGGAGTGCACTCTTCTCTCCCACCCCCAACTCGCTCCTTCCTCGCTCCACACCGAAGTCCGCACCTGGCGATCTCCTTGGCGACCTTCTCGTTGGGGCAGGTGACAAAGGCTGCAGAGACCGAGCCGGCAACATAGCCGGAGCTGGAGGCGGGCGGGGGCTGGGACGGGGGACTTCCTGAAGCCATGGACAACAGAGCTCGGGGGACCAAGAGAAGGCGGGAGGCCACAGGCAGCAGCGCCGGCATCCAAAGAAGCGACAGGAGCAGAGCGGCCTAAGAGCATGAAATGAACAGGGTGTCACCCCACAAATACCCGAGGAAATTGCATCTCGGGAACCCTTCACTTGGATAGACAGGCTCTGCCCTCCCTCTTCTGTACGCCGAAGGAAAGGGTCCCTGAAGCTGGGAGAGAAACTTGAAAAATTAAGGCAGACTCGGTCTCCACTCCCTCCTCAGGAGCCAACCTCTAGGATTTGGGGTGAGGGTGGTGGTCGAGGCTTCGAGGACCGGAAGGGGCGGGGCCGGTCACTCACCCCTCCGCCGAGCAGGATTGCGGGAGCCCGCCCCCACCTCATGCAGCCTATGCTGGTAGAGGAGGGTTGAATATCAACAACCGCACGTAACGCCGCGAAGGGACCCCAGGCCCAGGAAGAGCGGCTTCTTCTTACCTGGGTCGCACCCACGTGATAAGAAAACAGAGGACACACCACGTGACAGTAGAAGCCCACCCGAACCTCCAGAGCCAGCCAATCCTGGCCCTCACGTGGCCCATCTTGCCCCGCCTCCCTTCGGGGGAGGAGCAAAAGGGAATTTGGCCAATCGACAGCCGGTTCTGCAGTCGTGCACGGAAATGGCGCGCTCGTTTCCGTGTAAACCGGAAACGGCCAATGGCAGGCTGAGAAGAGCCGCAGCGGCGTTCCACTGTCACGTGAGGGGGCAGGTCTCCCTCGGGCGGCTGTCCCTCAATGGCTGCGCGAAGAGGCCAATCGCAGGCCAGCCCTGCAGGCCACGTGACGAGAGAGCTGGCGCTAGAAAGGGGGGCCGGAGACCCTGACGACTCGATGCGCCAGGTTGTGGAGTGGGGAAATAATCCTTAAACCCCAGAATGTGCCCACTTAACAGCCCTTACACTGTTTCCAAGACCTTAAGGAGTGGCAGGGTCTGAGAAGATTGAACCTCAGGGGGTGAAGAGAGCGCCCCCTGCCTCTTTGGTTAGGAGTGACATATGCCTAGGTTGGGTAACGAATAACGAATAATCTGAGAAACCAGCTGTCCCTGGGCAGGGGATAGTGGTTGGGCAGGGATGGGCACGGCAACACGATGGCTAGGTGGGGAAAGATGCATTTTAAAAGGACAGAGTGAGACCCTGTAAATGGGATAGAGGGTGATGAAAATGGGGCTGAGGGCAATTCAGCCTTCTTAACTGAAACCCCTAAAGGTTGAGACAGACTGGTGAGTGGGCGGGGGAGGGGTGGAGTGGGGGAAAGAGAGGGCTTCAGGTTGGGGATATGGAGGACCCCAGGAAGTAGTGATGTTCCTTTTGTCCCTTACCCCTCTCCTATTTAATTCTCTAGGAATGGTATACCTCTGAATCTTGGGTCTCCTTCCCTTAACCCATCCCCCTAGGAGCCAGGACCTGTCCTACATAACTTCCCTGGGGCCCAAGCACATCCAGTGACCCAAAAATGGAGAGAGGGGCCAATGAGAGGAGAGAGAGGTGGGAGGAGGCAGCAGAGAAAAGGCTTTTGCCACTCCCCCTCCCCAGTATTCCCCCTCCTTTCAATGTTTGGGGTCTCAGGTCTGCTGGGTAGGTGTGACTGGGCGTTTATAAGAGTTTTCTCATACCTGTATCTCGGGATGGGGTCTCCCTGAGATCTGTCTTTGGGTTTGGGTTTGTTTCTGAGCTAGATCTCTGTAGGGCCTTTCAGTATTTGCAGTGGATCTTTCTCAGGACTGAGTTTCCTTTTTGTTTGGGGAGTATCTATGTTTCTGGGACTCAATCACTCTCTGAGGTCTTTCAGACTCTTCTTCATGAGTTTGGGGTCTCTGCATTCTAGATCTCTGAGCTGCATGAGTGTTTCTCCCTGCCTCTCTCCCTTCACCCCACGCTCAGCCCCAAGGTCTGGAGTTTATCTCTTGAGTTATCAGTCTCTGAATCTGCAGTTTCTTTTCTCTTAGATATGAGTCTGGGGTCTGGTTCTCTCTCTGGATCTGAGTCCTCTAAGAGCTAATTCTAGGTCTGGATTTTTTCTGAATCTGGATCTCACCTTTTTCTTTGACTCTAGGTCTCTGATCTCGTTCCTGAAAATCACCACCTGATTCTGGAGTCTAAGGTTTCTGTAGCTGTGGAGAACCTTTAGAAACTGGACACTCATATTTTGACCTCTGACCCTTCCTCAATAGGGGATCTGGGATTTTTTTCCCCTGAGATTGGGGTCTCTTTTCCTCTAGATTTTGGGTTTGTGCCTCAGATTAACCCCCCACCCCCGGGGTGGGTAGCAATGTATATTTCTCTGTGGGTCTGGGGTCTCTCTGTATCAGCATCTGAGGTCTACATCTTCAGAACTGCACTCTCTCTCATTCTGGTGTGTTTTTGAGGCAGGGGTCTCTCTCCCTGATTCTCACTGTGTAGGGGTGGGGGGTGCAGAGTCTCTCTCTTCTCCTCCTCCTCCTGCTCTCTCTTCTGTCGCTCGCTCCCCCGCCCCCCCTCTCTCTCTCTCTCTCTCTCTCTCTCTCTCTCCCGGCTGCCGCTGCTGCCGTTGGCTCCTATTCTCCTCCTCCTCCTCCTCTCTCCTCCTCTCTGCTCCTCTCCGCTCCTCTCTCCTCCTCTCTCCTCCTCCTCCTCCTCCCCCTCCTCCTCCTTCTCCCCCTCTCTCTCCCCCTCTTTCTCTCTTCTCTTTCTCCCCCGTCCCCCCCCCGCCCCCTCCCCCCCCAGGCCTGATGAGCAGGTCTCGCGCCTCCATCCATCGGGGGAGCATCCCCGCGATGTCCTATGCCCCCTTCAGAGGTACGGTGGGGAGGGGAGGGGGAGGGCCAGTTGGGGGGGGGGGCAAGAGGGGGAGGGGCAGGGGCGGGGGGGGGGAGCAG
>ML105531.1:0-22527 GCA_003697995.1 Taxidea taxus jeffersonii | reverse complement strand
AGGGGGGGGGGGGGAGGGGGGGGGGGGGGGGGAGCAGAGCAGGGGCCAGGGAGGGGAGCAGCTGAAATGGAGGGAGAGAGAGGAGGACCGGGAAGGCAGGGATGGGAGCAATGGGGAAGGAGGGATTGGAGGCCAGAGGATAGGGGTAGATAGGGGCCGGAGGGGCCAGGAAACAGGCTTAGAAGGGGGCGGAGGAGCAAATGATGAAGGGGAAAGAGATTGCCAGAAGGGGTGGGATGATAGAGGGAAAGGTTTCGGGGAAGAGCTGCAGAAATAATTTGGAGGTGGGAGCTGAGAGATGAGGAAAATATTAAGGAAATAGATGGAAGCCTTAGGAAAGGGTCTAGGAGGGGGAAATGAAAACATAGGGGTGAAAGGAGAAGCAAAGAAGATGGGGGTAGAATACGGTGAAGGGGCCCAGAGAATGGTAGGGGGTTGAAAAAGAGAGGAGGATGGAGGGAGAGAAGAAGGGGCCAGATGGAGAGAGAGGGAGGCAGTGGGGGGTGGGGGGGATGGAGGGTCCAGATGGAGGGAAGAGAGAAGAGAGGGAATGGGCTGGGGGAGGAGAGACCAGGGCAGGGGGAGGGCCAAATTATGTGTGTGTTTATTGAGGGGGGGAGGGGGCAACAGAAGTAAGATTGAGTGATGGAAGTAGAGGGCAGGTTAGGACCCTGCCCCAGACTCTGACCCTCCTTAAGGCCTTTGACCAGTGAAATGTAACCCCTGGGGTCCTATCTGCCCCCTTCACTTCACCACTTTTTACCCCCTCCCCCACCTTCAATCCCTATTACCATTCCCCCTCCCTCCTCTCGTGTCCATCACCTATATCTTTCCCCCCATATGGTGTCCGTTCCTTATATGAGTCCCCCTTCTGTCCTTCTCTTGTATCAGTCCTTTCTCTGCTCCATTCTCTCTCCCTCTCTTCTATCTAGTAGCTCCCGTATATCTCTACCACTTCTTCACCTGTCCTTCATGACCCCCTTGTCTTAGTACCCCTGTTAGGTATACCTCATTTCTTCTGCCCCATGTCCACTTGGGCTCTTCTGGTATATTCCCTTGTCCCTAGGGATTTACTCCCCTTTCTCCCTCCTTTTCTCTTGATCCGTCCCTATGATTTGTCCCCCGGCCCATCCTCTATCCCTACCCCATTCCCTGCCTTGTTGCTGCAAGTCTGTGCCTACCCACTTTCCCCTAATACCTCAGCTCTTTACCACCCAGTCCTCTTTTCTCATCTCCTCTACTTCCTGGGGTGTTGGAGATTTGGGTGCAAAGATGCAGGTTTTGATGGTTGGAACAGGACATAAAAGAACTCCTCATCCGAGCCCTGTGGGACTTCTTATCCTAGTAAATTTTTCCCTTTTCTCAGCTGTGTTAGTCTGTCTCTTGCATCTGCCTCCCAGAATCATCCTTATTTAAGTCTAGACGATGTGTGTGTATGGGGTGGGGGGCGGTGTTTCTAGAGTTGCTTCTAAGCTGAGTTCCCTGCAGCCTTCCCTACTCCCAGGGGGAAGGTATCCCCTGAACTCTAACCTGCCTCCCTGTGGCTACAGCCTGAACCAGCCTCTCCCAGAATGATCATATGGATCAACAGCTTTCTCCGCTGGGAGTCCTCAGAGCCTGAGTGCAGCAGGCACGTTGGCTGCAGTGTGTGCAGCCTTGGAGCCTAGGGACTGGTGATCTCTGTATGTGGAGGGTTTCGGATAGACTCTCTGAGATGGCTTTGAGATAGTGAAAGTCTCAAAGTATTGGGATTTCTAAATATCTCTATTCTAGGGGTTCATCTCTGACTCTGATCTGCAGGTTGGGTAAATTTGAAGAACGTTGGTAGACAGAAAGGGGCTAGATTTTTCAAAAACTTTTCTACTCAGGTAATCAGTTAGAATGGAGCTTAATGACCAGTTCTTTTCCTTCATGATACCCATGATGAATTATCTTGTAAAGGTGACAGAATTTGATTTTTCTTCCTCTAAATTCTTTCTCACGGCGGTACCTTAAACCTATTTTCCCTCACTTTGAGGTCACCAGTTTGATTTCTTTCTTACTTCCACAGTGCCTGTTCCCTGTGTCCCTTTGATGGTGTGTGGCATTGGGATTTAAAGGAGAGAGAGTTTGCAAAGATAAGGGGGAGGGAAGAACAGCTAAGTTGGGTAAGATGCCTCTGGGGGCATCTCTGAGTATGGGCAATGCTTGGTCTCCTGTTTGTCCCCATCCCCAGCCTGAAATTTTGGAGGCCCCCTCTCTGTCCCAGGCCTAGATCTTCCATTCTTTCTTCCCCAAGCTCCTCACTGTACCTTGGAGAGTTTCCTCACCGGTGGAGTTGGCTTCCATCCTGTCCTTGGAGACTAGGGGAAATAAGGGATCCTTATCGAATCTGTGATCTCTGGGCATGGAGTGGGAGAAGAGATCAATTCAGTCTCTGTTCATTCAAACAAAGGCATGTTTCCTGCCTCCTCACTCTCCAGCCCCTCCCCAAACCAGATGTTGGCAAGACCTATCCTCCCCCTACCACCAGAAGAGCCAGAATTTTCCCAGAGTTGAGCAGGGCTGGGCTAGAGCAGGAGGGAGTTGAGAATAGAGGAGAGGAGGAGGAGAGGCCCTCTCCTGTCCTGGACTTTGTGCACTGGTAAGCTCCCTCACATCCTCTCTTTTCCAGGTGTTTAGCTCTCAGAATTTCATGCCCAAATGTTCCTATACCCCTGGCCCCATTTTTCTTTCCCACAGCGGTGTAGCTTTCTCCTCTCACTCTCTTATAGCTGGGGGAGCCACCTTCCCTCCAAGTCCTTGTCTTCTGTGGTTATTTGGGTGCCCTCCCTCTTCCCAGGCCCCCTGCCACCACCATTCTGTGTGCTTCTCTTCTGCCAGTTCTGCTGCACCCTCCATCTTTTCATTTTTTGGATATGGAGAGCACCACCACCTTTCTCTGCCTCTGAATGTGTACCCTTTCTGTCATGATATAATCCCCCTCCCTGAACCGCCCCTCTATATTTTTTTCCTGCAGTTTACAGAGCCCCCATGTGATGTGATTTCCCCTCCCCTCTCTCCTCCCAGATATATAGGCTTGTCTTCAGTTCCTTTAAATAAGTTACCATGTGCCTCACCCCCATCTGTGATCTCCAAGGCGGGTGGGGTCTTATTCTCCTACTTTGTGGACTCTCTTCTTGCCATTTTGGGCCTCTGTCTCCTAAGCACATAGAACCTCCCTTACCATTTCTGTGTGTCTCTGCCGCCCCCAGATGTACGGGGACCCCCTATGCACCGAACCCAATACGTTCATTCCCCATATGATCGTCCTGGTTGGAACCCACGGTTCTGCATCATCTCGGGGAACCAGCTTCTCATGCTGGATGAGGACGAGGTGAGCAGAGTGGGAAGGTTGGGGAAAGACTTCTGGGTAGCATGGGAGAATGTGGAGAGAAAGATGAGGAGAATCCTCATTAGTGAAGGGTGAGAGGCACAGAGAAGGCAAAGAAGAGAGAAACATTTGCAAGTGGTCTGAGGAGGGTGGCCATTGAGGTTTGGATTGGGGTGTGCAAAAGGGTAAATATTCTCTCACCTTGGCTAGGGGATCTTTCTGGGCCTATACAGTGTTGGGGAGGAGATGTGGCTCCTGTTGTGGTCCTGCCCATATTGTGGGATAGGTTAGGATGGGAAAGGGAAACTGAAGGGCTTGGAAAAGGGGTGGCAGGAAAATGGGCATTGCTTTGGAGGGATCACCTCCCAAGTGGTCCTCAGAAACCCTCTCCTGTTCTTCCCCCACGCGGGCAAGACCCATCACTCATCACTCCCAGGCCTGCCCCTATCGTGAGTGGGAACTGAGGGAAACCGGGACCAGGAAAGGGCCACAAGATCCTAGGAGAGATGACAGAAGTCAGTAGATCTTGGTGTGGATGGTGATGAAGACTGGGAAGGTGCCCAAGGTCAGGGTTTGGAGAGACCAGGAAAGATTTCACCAAGGACATCAACCAGGAAAAAATACAAGGAAGGAGATGCCTGGGGAATGAGGGGAACTGAGAGTAGGGGACATTTTCTAAAGAAGTGGGAGTGGGAGAGGGGCAGGGACTAGCCAGAGTGTGGGAGGTGGGGACCAAGCAGGGCCATTAGAGCCAAGAGAGTATGGGTTCTAACTGGGCACTGGGTCAGCAGTGGAGGACCCATCAGAGAAAACAGTGGGTACAGATATGAAAGGTGGATGCCCAGAGGTGTGCTTCAGCGAGTGGGGGGGATTTGGGGGACCAGCTTTAGAGAGTGATAGATAGCCTTGGAGACCAGTGAGGTGGTGAGAGGTGTTCCTGACACTGTTGGGGAGGGTGTGGTGAGGCAGGGCTAGAATTGGTTGGGGTTAACCAGGTTCTGGAGGGACCTGAGGGTCAAGGGAGAGTGTGGAGAAGCTGGCTAGAGCTTCCAGGTCACAGAGTGAAGTCCAGGTGTCTAGGGGAGGACATGATGACTTTAAAGGAAAAGGTGGTTTGGAAGTTCAAGTTTTAGGCATTGGCCATTTGAGTGATTTACTCGTGGCCGCCAGTCTTGACTAGGTTGGGGTCTATAGGATCAGTTAGGGGAACTGGAACCAATAAGAGTGGGGACTGTTGTGAGGATTGAGAGGGTGGGATAACAAAGGAATGACAGAGCTGGGCAAAAGTCCAGGGGAGGTGGCCAGCAAGCTGAGGGGCAACCTGAGTGGCCAGAGTCTGGAGTGGGAAGGGTGTGGGAGGGGATGGATAGGTGAGCAGTGTGTAGGGCTACAGGGGGCTGGAAGTAGGTGGATTGTGGACCTGGAGCTAGGGACTAGCAAGGTGGGGTGGTTCTTGAAGGGGTGGAGAAGACTGGAGGATTGGAGCTGGGGATGAGGCTTAGGGAGAGGGAATGGCTCAAGAGAAGGAGGCAAGTGAAAGAGGTTGAGTAGGGGCCAAGGGAAGAAGATGAAGGGTGGGGGGAGGTGACCAGGCCCTTTGAGCGGGGCGGGGAGGTTGGGTCCCAGTCTGGCCGAAAGCCGGGCCGTGGGAGGGAGACAAGCTGTAGATCCTGATTATAAATGCAGCTTCTGCTACCCCCGTGACAGGCACGGAGGGAGGGAAGGTGGTGAGGGAGGTGGGAGGTTGGGAGGAAAGCGGGGAGAATGGAGGAACTGAAGGTCAAGGGGAAAGGGGATTACCAGAGTAGCAGACTCCTGCGGGGTTGCGGGAAGAGCTGAGTCGGGTTTGGGAGAATTTCCCGGAGGGTGTTTCAAAAGAAATGAAGGGAGGAAAGAGGAGGATGGGACGGGAGGGAAAGGAGGGAGAGAGACTTGGAGAGAGAGGGGAAAGAGAAACCGACTCATCCCGAGACGCTTAAAGAGCGTGCAGGAGCAGGGGCCGAAGGTGGGCAGGCCCGGTGGAGAGGGAGGTTCATCCTTCCGTGGTGGGGGAGGGAAAGAGGAGGGGCGGCCTGGGCCTGTGAGGTCTGACACACCCCCGCATCCCCTAGATACACCCCCTTCTGATCCGGGACCGGAGGAGCGAGTCCAGTCGCAACAAACTGCTGAGACGGACGGTCTCCGTGCCGGTGGAGGGGCGGCCCCACGGCGAGCATGGTACGGCGGCCGAGCAGGCTCTCGTGCCCCGGACAGTGGCGGGGAGAGGGCTGAAGGTGGACGGGGCTGCAGGGGAGGGGGGAGTCGGGGAAATGAGGGAGCTGTCAGGGGGTGGGAGGAGGAGGAGACGCGGCCTCTCATCCTGCGAGTGGGAGCCTGGAAGGAGAAGGCGCCCTCCTCTGGGATCTGGAGCGGGACTGGGGCTGTGGGTGAGAGGCCCCAGTGGTTTTTGCTGTGTTTCGCTCCCTTTTTGCTCTCCAGCAGCGAAGTTTGCCTGTTTTCCTGGTGCTTGTAAAAATAGTCTCCTTAGATCTTTAGCTTCCTGTCCGAGCGCTCCTGCCCCTGCCCCTCAGCCCTTGGTCTGGGATCGTGGAGAGAATGACCTAGTTCCTGCCCTCCCCCCCGACCTCTGCCCCCCCCCCACGCTCCTGATTCCTCTTCCAGACCTTCTGGCCTGTGGGTCCTCCCTCTTTTCTTGCCCCCTTTTCTCTTCTCTTCAACTGCTTCTATTTTCTGCAGTAATGTCACCCCCTTTCTCTTTCCTCTCCCGATTTCTCTTATTTTCCCCACCCCTCTTGATTCCTCTGTCGCTCCCCGCTGCTCCCGGTGGAGCTTCATCAGACCCCCATCATCTCCTTTCTGTCTGTCTGTAAGAGCTATCTGCTCAGTCTGTCTCTCCAACTCTCTCCCTCTCTCCATCTGTCTCTTCCCCTCCCTCCCTCTTTCTGCCCCCCCTCCACCCCCCTCTTTAGTCATTTAAAAAAAGATTTTTGTCTTCCTGAGAAGTTCGCTTAAAAGGTTTCCATGGGAACAGTGAGGGGAGATGAAGGCAGAGAGAACAGAGATCTGCAGCCAAGGTGCAGAGAGACACCCTCAGCCCCCAGAAACCCCCTTATCACTGCCCGCTACCACTGCATTTCCCTTCCAGGACTAGGGATCCAGTTCCTCCATCCCCCCAACCCCTGGTGACCCTTTCTTCCACCAGCAGCCCCTTCCCTTAGGGATCCAGGCTCCCAGTTTCTCTTCCTCAAAGAGATCCAGTGTCCTGTCTCCATCCCTTAGCTCCCTATATATAGCCCTCTTCTGATAGGCGCAGGTCTCACTGCCCTTGGGGGCCAGCTCTGGGACCCTGGGTTGGTAGGTGGGTGGGCAGGGATGTGTGTCGTTGTCATGGAAACCTCTGACCACGGGGTGGGGGGTGTGGAGAGCACATTTCTATAAGGCAAAGTGGTGATGGTGTGTACAGAGAATGTGTGTGATGTCTGTCACATCTGTGTGTGTGTGTGTGTGTGTGTGTCATGTTCATGTCTGGGAAAGATTTGTGTGTGTGCACATGTGCATACCTGTGTGTCCAGGCCAGAATGGTCACATGCTCACAGAGCATGTTTATCCTATGTCGGGTTGTTGATACCTCTGCCTACATAATCCCCGTGTTTCTCTTTATCCTGAGTCTTTGGGGTCTGGGGTCTCTGGTGTGGGTCTCCGGTGTGTTCTGGGTGGGGGCATCCGTGTTTGTTTGGAGTTGGGGATGATATGTGGAGGTCGTCGTGTTGAGGGTTCAGTAGGGGTTGGAAGAGGGTCCTGGAGTATATCTAGTTGGGGGGAGGGTCTAGTGAAGAGTTGATAGCTGGTGAACGTCTGGGGTTTTCAGGGGGACATGGAATCTGTAAAGGGCATAGAGGATATGCAGGGACATAGGGATCTTTAGGGGCTTGGGGGCCTGGGTCCGCGAAGGTATGTGCTGAAGCTGTGGACGCTGGAGCCCAGGAGAGGTCGCCGGACCTTTGAGGGGCATTGGAATCCAGGGCTCCTCCTCTGCTGGGTGGAGCCGCCGCCCCTCGCTTCCTCCGCGGTTTTGGTGGGGGGTCCTGCTCCGGAGGGGATGGTGGGAGGCCTGGTTGGTTTTGGGGGTCCCCTCGCCCCCCTCCCCCGTCTCTCTCGCGCTGTCTCCGGGCGACGGGGCTCGTGACAGAGGCGGCCACGGCAGCAGCGGTCGCCTAGCAACGGCGGCGGGGCCCGGGCAACGGCGGCAGCGGCGGGAGCGGCGGCGGAGGGAGCCGTTCCCGCGGCCGTCACCGCGCGGCCGGCCGTCCCGGGCCCCGCCGCCGCCCCCAACGCGCCGGGCGGCGCGAGCCGGGCCGCGCCGCCCCCTCTCCCGCCGCACCCCGCCCCTCCCCCGCGCAGGGGCGGGGCCCCTCCCCCACCGGGGACACCCCCGGCCCCCCCCTAGGGGCGGTGCGAGGTAAGGGCGGGGCCGGGCGGACGAAGAGCGCGCGTGGGGGCGGGGGCGCGCGTGTGCGTGGGCGCGGGGAAGGGGGTGGGGAAGCCGCGGCGGCGGCGGCGGCGGCGGCGGCAGCTGCTCCCTCCGCATGTTCTCGCTGCATCTTCCGAGTGGGGGGAGTTATGGTAACTGGAGGGGGGCAGCGGAGGTGGGGGGTCGGGGACCGGCCTCCGGGGGGCCAGGGTCGCGAGCACGCGGGGGAGGCCGGTGTGGGGTGGTCTTGGAGCCCCTTGGTGGAGACAGCAGCCCGTGTGTCCGTGTATGTGTTCGTGTCCATGCTCCTGTCCCCTGTGTGTCGATGCCATGTGTACCCGGGGCCCAGTTCCTCATGCACACATGTGCACCCAGCCGTGTGCAAACCTGTGCTCTCACCGCGCCTCTGTCCGGTTCCTGCCTAGGAGGCTGCTGGGCCAGCCACTGGCCATACTGGTACATGTCACCTCTGACCCTAAGCTTGCATGTCCCTGGCTGGAGCTCACCTCCAGGCAGTCTCTTGTGTCTAGGGATGTGTGGCAGCATGAGCAAGATTTTCTCTGCCCTGGTGGCAGGTGTGTGTCTTTGCATGTGTTCCATCATTGGCCTGGGTATCTGTGTCAATCCCAGCACGGGTGTCCAGGGTGTGTCTGGATGTGGGTGGTGTGCAAGTGGGGGAAGGGAGTGCATGTGTGTAAGTGGGCTTCTTGGAACCCTACTACATGTGAAACACCTTTGGGGTGGGCAGGTGTGAGCCCCTGCTCTGCCTGGGAGTGGGGACAGAAAAGGTGAAAAGGAAAGGAGTGGAGAAAAAGTGTAAAAGTGGGGAGAAAGGAGGTGAAGAGGAATGAGGGAGGTTTGGCTAGGAGAAAAGGGATAGCTGGAGAATGGGAATGTAGGAGATGTTTGAGCCAGATTGAGGAGAAAAGAGGATAAGAGAGCTTAAGATGGGGAACTGGATGGAGATGGAGGGAGAAAGGGTCTGGAAGCTGGGGAGAAGGAGTGGGGAGAGCAGAGAGGCCTGTGAGTAAAGCCGTGGGGGAGAAGTAAGGGGCGAGATGAGAGAGGCCACTGGTTCATGTAGGCTGTAGGATCAGGCTTAGTTGGATGAGGGACGGCCCCTCAGGCATGGAGGCTGGCTCATGGTGAGGCCTGTCACCGCAGGGACTGTCAGTAGAGCTTCCTGTCCCCAGCACAGAGTTTTGCCCCCCATTTCTCTGCTCTGTCCAACTCTGTTCCTCATCCTGCTTTGGCAGCCTCCCTCCTTGGCTCCCCTCAAGAGCTGCCAGCTGGGTATGACAAGGAAGAAAGGCTGAAGGGAAGGTTAGGGATTTGGCGAATTGGAGGGCAGGGGGAGATTCTGTGGGTGATGGCAAGATTAGAGAGGTTGAAGAGGCGGGAGTCCAAGCCCTTGCTGTGTGTGTGTGAGAGCGCGATTGTGTGTGTACACAGGGTGTGTACATGTGTGGGTGTGTGCACAATGCCTGTGTTACGGGTATGTGTAGGTGGCTGTTATGTGTGTGCATGCGTGTATACATCGTGTAGGGATGGGACATGGAGACCCAGGATTGCAGGGTGCACTGACCAGGTTTGCTCTGTGTGTGTACACATGTGTGTGCCATGTTTTCTGTACATGCCACTGTATGCAGCATTCATAACAGAATGGCCTGTGTTTCTGTCACTCTCGTTTTTTCTACATGTTTTTCTTTTTTGTGGCAGTGAAAATCTTTGTAAGCATTTGTGTTTGTGGCCTCCACCTACCTGTGACTTACGTGTGAGTTCATGGATCTTAATTCCTGGTAACGTGCAAGATTATATTACTTCCAAGAGCCAAGGAAGCCAGTTCGCAGATTTGTTCTTTTTCTGTCAATTCTGTAGTTCCAAAGCAAAATTCTAGTGGATTTAAAGTTAGTCTTTGTGCCTTTATTAGAGGAGCTTGCATATAGAAGTAGTGGCTGAGTTTGGCTTCTTTGGAACGGGAGTGAGGCAGCCATACTGAAGAAATGCAGAGACTAAGAAAAAGATATCCGGATCCCTTAGATGCATTGCTGAATGTGTCCTAGATGGGTAATTGATGTATTTGCTCCTCATTTTCTTCTCTTTGGAGAGCAATCATGGATGCCTGCTTCGGAGTCAGTCAAGGGCTGGGGGAGAAGAAAGGGTTGTCCTGAGATGAAGTGGATGTGGTCATACTTCTCATGTGAATGAATGATGTTTGTGCTTTTGGGGTACCAGGATACCTTGCTGTGATTGGGACCACAGTATACTCAGGCATGTATCTTAGAGGTTAAACCAACTTCCTGTGTGTGTGTGTGTGTGTGTGTGTGTGTGTGTTAGGGTTAACTGTCCATTTCTGTAATGTGCTGCCCACATGATTGCCCAAGGGACTAGGGCCACACATCCACACCAGCAGCTCTCATGTGGGTGTCTGGGTCAAAATGTGTACTCTCCTGTTGCAGTGTTCACATATGTCTGAGCATGTATCCCGTGGGGTATGTGGGCCTCAAAGTCTCAGAATGTGGATCTGTGGCACACCCGTGCTCACAGTTGTCTGTATGTCTCATAAGCACCTAGATCCCTATTTTTTTGTACTGTGGTTATATACACGTACCCCCACAGTTCAGTGTATGTTTTTGTGCTCTACACACTGTTCCCAGGGGTCTGGCAAGGGTTCCTGTGTCATGGAGCCCACATTTTTGTAGACAGACCTTCTAACACCTGGGTTTTAGAAGCAAAGGGAAGCTGGAGACCAATTCTAGGGCAAGTTGCTGGTGATTTGCAGTTCTGGAAGCAGACAGTGAAAATGTAGCTATGGTCCTCTCTTGTTCCGGAACCTGGAGAGTTAACAGGCAGCTCTTCCGGTCCCCCCCTCCCAGTCTGTAGCTTCTTGTTGCCGTGGAGATGGTAGCCCCGCCCCTGATGCAGCACCTGCCCCCCCATTGGCTGCAGTGGTGACTGTGGGGCTGAGGGGGGAGCCCAGGCCTGGGCAGCCATTCTGGAGCTGGAGCCGGAGCTTGGCATCCCCCCACTTTCATTCTCCTCTAGCCCCTTGGCCCCTCTCAATTCCCTGGCAGCAGAGCCTCAGCTTCCCTCCTCGAGCTGCCACCCCCCCTAGACTTTTGGCAGTCCGGCCTTCATCCGCATTCTCCTTCCCTCCTCCTCCTCTCCTTACCCTCACTTGGGAGTCCCCTGAACCTCCACTGCTCATCCTCCCCGCTCCCTGCCCACTCCCCCACTCTCCTGCATTCTTCTCTTTCCTCTACCCCCTCCTTCCCTTCTGAGTCCCAGCCACTGCAGTGCACGTGGAACCGGCCCTTTCTCCCCTCCCCCCCCACATCTGCCCCTTCCTTGGATTTTCTGTCCCCAGGCTTCTTCCCCTGCCACTCCTCACAGGTCTCTTCTAAGACTTCCCCCTCCAGACCAGGGAGGGGGTCATGGGAGGCAGCCCTGGCTCTTCAGACCGACAGGGGTTCCAGGAGAGGGGAGCAGGTGAAAGATGTGCCCAGCTGAGGGGAGAGGAAAGCCTGCCTATGGGCAATGACCTTTAACCCAACTCCCCCCCCCAGCTAGCCCCTTCCTGGGGGGGTGGGCACCAAGGACCTAGCTTCCGTGGATCTTTGGTGTCCTTCTACCACTGGGGTTTTACTGACCCTCTCAGCCATGCCCTTCTGCTGACTGCCAGTTCCAGTCATGGGCCTAAGGCCTCCCACCCCGTCCCCCTCTGGGGGCTCCGGCTCGGGTTCTTTACCCCCTCCTTCCCGCCGCCAGCCTCTCAGCCGCCGCTGCTCTTCCTGCTGCTTTCCGGGGGGTAGGTGAGGCTGGAGCTGAGGGGCAGAGGGAGGTGGGCGAATGGGCTGGGGTCAGAAGTGGACACCTGGGCTAACAACGACCCCTCCCAACCTCCCTTCTGGCTCTTTTTCCCTCTCCAGAATACCACTTGGGCCGCTCGAGGAGGAAGAGCGTCCCAGGGGGGAAGCAGTACAGCATGGAGGCCGCCCCCGCTGCGCCCTTCCGGCCCTCGGTGAGTGAAGGCGCCTGCCAGATGTGGCTCAGCTGGGCCCCCTCCCCTCCAGCCCCAGCTGGAGTCCCAGCATTCTGAGAAAGGGGGCAGGAGGGAGAGAGAGGGAGAGAGAGCACGCACTTGCCTCTCCCCATCTCTTTGGTTTTCCCCTCCTTGGCTCTGTCCCCCTGTTTCTCAGACCAGCCCTCCCACCTTCTCTAAGCTGGGGTGTGTGTGTGTGTGTGTGTGTGTGTGTGTGCGCGCGCGCGCGTGCGCGCGCTCGTGCATGTGTGTGAGTGTTTGCACCCGGTGGGAGCAAAGGAAGACAAATTGGTAGCAGGGCTCCTGTCTCCATTTCCTCACCTCTAGAGGCTTCCCTTTTCTCCCATCCCACTTTCATCCAGGGACTCTTTCCCAGGTGAGGGGTGAGTAGGTAGAACTGACCCTGCCCCAACCCACCCATATCCCCATTTACAACCCACCCCAGCAAGGCTTCCTGAGCCGGAGGTTAAAAAGCTCCATCAAACGCACGAAGTCACAACCCAAACTTGACCGGACCAGCAGCTTTCGCCAGATCCTGCCTCGCTTCCGAAGTGCTGACCATGACAGGTACAGGGGCTGGGGTGAGTGGGGTGAGTTGGTTGCAAGACAGGAGGTCCTTGGGTGAGATTGGAGAGAAGGGGTTTGTCTAGGTGCAGAGAGTGAAGGCCCTGGATTGGCTGAGGGAGGCTTTGGGCCAGGGGACAGAATGGAGAAGAGGCAGCAGCAAGAGAGGGGCAGGGGGTAGGGAGAGGACAAGCAGAGAGGCAGGAAGGGGAATGAAGGTGAGGCCAAGGAGGGACTCTTGTGGCCAACAGAAGGATGGGCTCCAGCCCAGGATTGAAGGAGCTGTATAGGACAGAGAAGGAGTAGTGGAGCCTGGAAAGAACAATGAAGGAATCCAGGGAAGGGGGCAGTGGGTTGGTAGGAGAGGGAGCAGTGTGACCTAGGGAGAAGGGTGTGAGGGCATGGCAGCTGCTTGGAGTGGGGCTGGGGCTGGCAGATACCAATGGATGAGGGCAGGGGAGGCTGGCACAGCTACACAGGTGGGCAAAACAGGGAGGGGAAGCTTTAGGGTTAATCATGGATTGAAGTACGAGGAAGAAGCCCTCTGAGAATTTCAGAGGGTACTGTCTCTGAGGTTGGGGTTGCAGGAGATCTGATATTTGCTTCTGTGTCTGCTTCTTGGGGTCCCTCTTTGGGTTTCCCCTCATCCAATCACTCCCTTGGGAGAACCCTGTCCTTCCTTTCCCCCCATGTCTGGCCGCCCCCAGGATTGGGCAGGTAGGGAGGTTAGGATAGGTGAGTCACACCGTCCCCTGCCCCCCTCCCATGTCACCAGAGCTGGATTTGGGCCTGGGGGGGTGAGGGCATGGTATTCCTGGCCGCGGGGGCGGGGGGCCGGGGGAGCGTCGCGCTGACGGCAAAGGAGCCCAAGATGACGGGGCTGCTATAAATAGCTTCATGGAGGCTCCCACACCCGAGCTCCCCCTCCCGCTTTCCTCCTGCTCTCCACTCTTCCTCCCCTAGCCATCTCCCAGCCGCTCACTATCTTATCCCTCTGTATTGTGTGGCCCGGCATCCATTCCCTTAGCCCCCTTTACCTTCCACTGTCTGATGCAGTCCCCGCTTGTCCCCCCATCGCTGTTCCCACGCCCCTCTTTCCGGCTGCTCCTCCCCATCTTCTCCCATCCTCTGTCTTTCTGCACGTGGCTTTGCCTCCACCTGCTCCCTCCTGCCCTACCTCCCCCTCCTTCCCAGGCCCCATTTTCCAGCTTTTCCTTCGCACTTCTCTGCCCACAGCTTTCTCCTATTTCTTGTGATTTACCCTCCCTCTTTTTCCTGATTCTGCTAAAAACTTGTCCTCTTCTTGCATTCATTCATTCTTTGAATCATTAAATGTTTCTTAGGTACTAGCTGTGTGCCAGGCCCAAACAAACATCTTCTTTGTACTTCTGGTTCTTTACTTCCACTTTTTCCCCCTTATATTGAGGCTCTTGTTTCAGCTAGAAGTCCCACCTGGAAGTGCCCCAGGCCCACCTGTTCTCTCTTTCTCTCTCTCTTTTTTTTTTTTTCCTACCATGGTCTCTTTCTGGGTTGAGATATTTCCAGGTGTCCCCAGTCCTCACAACCCCTTAGGTGTGAATTGGGGTGGGTAGGGGATTCTTAAAGGGTCCTGGCTTCTCTCACTTTGCTCATGTCCTTCCCAAGGATACGCCAGCTTTCTTTCTGTCCCTGTCCATATGGGAAGGGGCTTCAGGAGGCTCTTTCACCTAGGATAGGTCTCTATCCTAGAACTGGCCCCTGGGTGTGTCAGAAGAGTGAGGCCCTGATCCTGTGGTCTGACCCTTCCCTGCCAGGGCCCGGCTGATGCAGAGCTTCAAGGAGTCACACTCGCATGAGTCCTTGCTGAGCCCTAGCAGTGCAGCTGAGGCCTTGGAGCTCAACCTGGACGAAGATTCCATTATCAAGCCAGTGCATAGCTCCATCCTGGGCCAGGAGTTCTGTTTTGAGGTACTGAGTCTAGGGGGCTGGAGAGGGCAGGAGTGATGGAGGGTGAGGGCACAGAGGCCTGGAGAAAGTGGCACAGGTGGGGATGGTAAGGAAACAGAAACTTCTGGGGCCGGGAGAGAGAAGGGTAAGTCAGGGAGGAAGACATGGTAATGGAGTCTTGGGTGCTTAGGAGTCACCTCCCCTCTGGAGCCCCATCTCAACCCCCCACCCCTCTTTAGGTAACAACGTCTTCAGGAACAAAATGTTTTGCGTGTCGTTCCGCTGCCGAAAGGGACAAATGGATCGAGAATCTACAACGGGCAGTGAAACCGAACAAGGTATTGGGAGTAAAGGAGACACAGACAGCATGGGCAAGGCAAACGTCAAACCACAGGGAAAGCTGGGGGCCTAGAGGGCAAGGTGAGCTAAAGGGAAGGGGGGCTTGGGGAAGAGGGGACCTGGATGAGCAGGAGGTGATCCCCATGTTTCTCTGAGTCCCCATTTTTTTTGCCATTTTTTCTGCCTCAGGGTCTATTACCATAGAAGTCATAGACTTATAGCGTTGATCCATCTTTCCTGGAGGCAAGCAGTACCCCGCCAGTACCCTGACAGCTGGACGCCTAGCCCCTGCTTGCCACGTCTCTGGGAGACTCATCATAGAGTTGTCAGTTTGCCAAGCCTCTAGACCTTAGTTTCCTCTCCATAAAGCTGGTGGGAATGGGGTTTACATGACAATTAGATGATCTTTAAAGTGCTTCTGGCTCAGAGATTCTACAAGTCTGGGTTCTTCCCAAAGCTTCTGTCTCCCAGGAGAAATGCTCCCAGTTCCATCAGCTCTTCTCGGATCCCAGGCTCCAGTGAGCTCACAGTCCTGGCATCCCTCCTCTGGGGGAATCCCTTGTTTTTCATTGTCCATAACTAGACCCAAAAGGCTGGGTGCAGTCTGACCCATGCAGAGTCGGAACACCGAGTTCTGTTCGCACGGCAGCCTCCCCTGAGCTTGACGAAGACCTTGTGTCCCATGCATCCCCGGGCCCTTTCGCACTGACTCCGCACATAGCCTCACCCATCCCGTATTTATGCAGCTCACTTTTTTGTTTGTTTTTGTAGTCAATCTCTGATTGTTTTGGGGGGACTCCCCAGTTCACCCCTTCAAATTCCACCTTATCATTTTTGGTTTATTCTTTGAGCTTTTGAAACTTTTCCCAAGGCTGATTCTGTTGTCTGATGTAGGAGCCCCTTGCTGTACTAGTTGTCCAGGGCTGCAGTAAAAATTACTGCAAATTAGGTCACTTAAAATGAAAGAACTTCATTCTTCCAAAGTTTAGAAGACCAAAAGTCCAAAAAGAAGGGGCTGGCAAAATCCTAGTCCCTCTGAAGCTGTAGGAAGAACCCTTCCCTTCCTCTTTTGTTTTTCTCATTTTTTTCTCCCTAGCCTCTTGATAGCTCTTTGACTTGTAGCTGTATCTGTCCAATTTCTGCCTCTGTGTGCCTTCAGTTTAGGTCTCTAAATCCTCCCCCACCCCCCGCCGCATACAGAAATGAGCCGTTGGATTTAGGGCCTACACTAAATGGATACGTCTTAATATGAGTAGATCAGCAAGGACCCTTTCCCCAGTGAAGAATGGATACGTCTTAATATGAGTAGATCAGCAAGGACCCTTTCCCCAGTGAAGGCCACATTCATAGGTTCCAAGTGGACATGAATTTTGAGGGGGGGTACACTATTCAACCCAGTACACACATCTTCTCAGCCTTCTGACTGCCGTCTTAGAGATCATGTCCCGTTTTCTCACTGCCTCTCCCCTTTTGGTGTCTCTGTCTCTCTTTCCCTTCCCTGTTATCCGCCGGGCCCACCTTACCCCCCCAGGACAACAGCCGCCGGGTGGACAATGTGTTGAAGCTATGGATCATAGAGGCTCGGGAGCTGCCCCCCAAAAAGCGGTACTACTGCGAGCTGTGCCTGGACGACATGCTGTATGCGCGCACCACCTCCAAGCCCCGCTCGGCCTCGGGGGACACCGTCTTCTGGGGCGAGCACTTCGAGTTCAACAACCTGCCGGCTGTCCGTGCCCTGCGGCTCCATCTGTACCGTGACTCAGACAAAAAGCGCAAGAAGGACAAAGCGGGCTATGTCGGCCTGGTGACTGTGCCCGTGGCCACCCTTGCTGGACGCCACTTCACAGAGCAGTGGTACCCCGTCACCCTGCCGACGGGCAGTGGGGGCTCTGGGGGCATGGGGGGCTCAGGAGGGGGTGGGGGCTCGGGGAGTGGCTCCGGGGGCAAGGGCAAAGGAGGCTGCCCAGCTGTGCGGCTGAAGGCGCGTTACCAGACCATGAGTATCCTGCCCATGGAGCTGTATAAGGAGTTTGCAGAGTACGTCACCAACCATTACCGGATGCTGTGTGCGGTGCTGGAGCCCGCCCTGAATGTCAAGGGCAAGGAGGAGGTGGCCAGTGCACTGGTTCACATTCTGCAGAGTACGGGCAAGGCCAAGGTGAGCGCTGTGCCCTCAGGAACAGGTGACCCAGCAGTGGGCACTTGCTGGGGGGTGGGAGTGGGGTGGGTAGTAAGGATAGGACACTTTGTCTTAAGAATGAGCTTGGGTTAGACAGAGGCCGACTCTTGGATTTTCCCGGGCCTCAGGACTTCCTTTCAGACATGGCCATGTCTGAGGTGGACCGGTTCATGGAACGGGAGCACCTCATATTCCGCGAGAACACGCTCGCTACTAAAGCCATAGAAGAGTACATGAGACTGATTGGTCAGAAATACCTCAAGGATGCCATTGGTATGGCCCATCCTCCAGTCTCCCTCCTCCCAAACCTACCAGATGTGCATCCCAACCCTAAACCTGGCTACTCCAGACCCCAGGTCACCCTTCCTCAGCTTGATGCTTCCCAGCCTCCAGTCCCTCGCCTCTGGCCTCCAGCCGTGGGATTTCGCGATTCCCCAACCCAGGCAGCCCCCATCCCTGCCCTTGGCAAGTGTGACCACCCTGTGTTGTGCCCCCACCCCAGGGGAGTTCATCCGTGCTCTGTATGAGTCCGAGGAGAACTGCGAGGTGGACCCCATCAAATGCACGGCGTCTAGCCTGGCTGAGCACCAGGCCAACCTGCGGATGTGCTGTGAGTTGGCCCTGTGCAAGGTGGTCAACTCCCACTGGTGAGACTGGGAACGCTGGGTGGGGGCCGGGGCCGGGGTCGTGTGTTCATCTGTTCATCCATCTGTCCATCCGCAAAGAGGACTGAGTACTGGGTATGGGCAGAGCAGTGTGCTGGGGGCTGTGAGGCAGACAGACGGGATTGAGGCCTGGCCCTGCCCTGAGAGGGCGTCACCCAGAATGAGTAGGGACAGAGTAAGTGCACGGAAGGCCACAGAACAGTTGTAGTAGGTGTGAAGTGTCAAGTGAGGCTTCCCCCAGGAAATGTAAGGTCAAAGAAGGCAGAGCTTTGATGGGGACAAGCAGGGAAGGCTTCATGGAGGAGGTGTCCCTGGGGCTGGGCTTTGAAGAGTGGGTTGGGTTCTGATACATGGATATGGTGGGTAAAGGAGACATTGCAGGAGAAGGCTGTGGGACGGGCACGTGTGTGAAGGTGAGCAGCTGGGGAGCTTTCGGGGGCCTGTATTTAGCTCAGGTTTTGTGGAGCCCACGGCTCCTAGTGGAGAGTGGAAGAGGAGAGGTCCGGACAGGGGGGTTGGAATTAGAATCTGGAAGCCCTCAGCTGTCAGGCTAAGGAGACTGAGTTCACCGGTGGGTCATGGGATGCCATTAGTAGTGCCAAGAAGTATCACGATCGAGAAGATTAATCCTTAAGTGGTGTAGTGTGCAGGGCGAGACGAGTAGGGAGAGCACGGTGCAGGCTAGCTGGAGGTGATTGTTTCTGGGTGAGATGTGGATCAGGATGGTGGCAGGGAGGGGAGAAAAGGGCCTGCTGTGAAGGCCCCTCTGAGGAAGGGATCAGCTGGAGTCAACTGATTGGGAAGAAGGGAGCTTGTCTGTGGGGAGTCACGGATGACTCGAGAGGCCAGGGGGCTGGTGTCTGAGACCTGCGGCCTCATTGACAGAACCCAGGGAAGTCAGGAGGAGGAGCTCGGAGGTGTGGGGGCGATGGTGAGCTCTGTTTTACACTACACGAGTCAGAGTTTAAGGTGTCAATGGGACGCTGAAGTGGAACGGGGAGGTGGGGGAGTGAGCTCTGAGCCATCGCAGGGAGTGGGGATCACGCAGGGGCACCTCCATCCCCATTTCCCTGGAATCCAGAAGAGTTGGGGGGTCCGAGCTCCCTGTACCTCAAGTGACCCTCCATCTCTCTCCCATCTCTGTCTCTTCCTGGTGTCTGTTTTTCTTCTACTCCTCTCCTTGTCTCTCTCATACACCCTCCGTCTCTCTCCCGCATGTCTCTCTCCCCTCACCTTCTCTCCCCCTCCATTTCTCTCTCCCTGATCTGTCTGTTCCCTCTCCCATAGGCCTCTTCTTCCAGCAGCCTTCCGTCTTCCTGCTGCAGTCCCTCCCTCCCTGTCTCTCCCTGACTCTGTTTCCACACCCTCACCTCCTACCACCCCCCTCAGCATGTTTCCTGGAAGCTGAGGGTCTCTGGGGCTCAGTCCCGGTCTCTCTCTTTCTCTCTCTCTCTCTCTGTCTCCCCACCCCTTCCCCTCAGCGTGTTCCCGAGGGAGCTGAAGGAGGTGTTTGCATCTTGGCGACTGCGCTGCGCAGAGCGGGGCCGGGAGGACATCGCTGACAGGCTGATCAGCGCCTCGCTCTTCTTGCGCTTCCTCTGTCCAGCCATTATGTCGCCCAGTCTCTTTGGGCTCATGCAGGAGTACCCAGATGAGCAGACCTCACGAACCCTAACCCTCATCGCCAAGGTCATCCAAAACCTGGCCAACTTTTCCAAGTGAGGGAAGCCTCAGGCAGGGGTAGGGTGGGGCTAGGGGTGGCCAGGAAGGGTCTCCCGAGTCCCCAGAGACCCTCAGACGGGTGGGCGTGAGGCCTTCTGTGTGCGTGACCTCTACCTTCTGGACACCTTGGCCAGGTTTACCTCAAAGGAGGACTTTCTGGGATTCATGAATGAATTTCTGGAGCTGGAGTGGGGTTCCATGCAGCAGTTCCTGTATGAGATCTCCAACCTGGACACGCTGACCAACAGTAGTAGCTTTGAGGGTTACATCGACTTGGGCCGAGAGCTCTCCACACTCCATGCCCTGCTCTGGGAGGTGCTGCCCCAGCTCAGTAAGGTCAGCAGATGCCCATCTGCCCCTTCCCCAGGTGTTTCCAGAGGCTCCAGTGGCCCGAGAGACCACCCCCCACACAGATTTTTCTCCCTTCCCTGTCCCCACCCCTGTCTCTACCACTCCCCCAGTTCGAACATCCCTCCCCACCGCACCCTCTGGGGCCCTCTTAGGGCTGGGCACTCAGGTAACAGCCTCACCCTTCCAGGAAGCCCTCCTGAAGCTGGGCCCACTGCCCCGGCTCCTCAATGACATCAGCACAGCTCTGAGGAACCCCAACATCCAAAGGCAGCCAAGCCGTCAGAGTGAGCGGCCCCGGCCTCAGCCTGTGGTGCTTCGGGGCCCGTCAGCCGAGATGCAGGGCTACATGATGCGGGACCTCAACAGGTGAGCACTGGGGACTCGCATGCCTGTGCCTTAGGGGCCCCGACTTCTCTGCTCCGGGGACATCTCACTGGGCCCCTGTGCATCTCTCTCGGGATCGAAAGAAAGGAAAAAGAGGCAGGCTGTCAGAGGAAATGGTAAGGAGATGGGTTAGGCTGAGAGCCCTTTAAGGCCAGAGGGAGCAGGCATCTCCGAGCCCCAGGAAGAGTGAGGGGGCTCCTCTGGCTCCAGCCTGTTGGAAGCCTGGGGCTTCCTGCCATGAGCCCTGCTCTGCCTAGCCCTCTGACAGCCCATGCCTGCCCCAGAGCCGAGGTTCAGCCACAAATGCTGGATCAGCTGTGTAGCACCCAAACACTGAGCCATCTCTGGCCTGGTTGGTAAATAAGTACCACCCCGGCCCCTGCCAGACCTCAGTCACCACCCAGCACTGGGGAAGTAACGTGGGGATCCTAGCAGGGCCTCCTGAGCCCAGCATCCATTTCCACGCGGCGGCCTCGGCTGTTGCTTATTCTGCTGACCGCCCTGCTTGTCCCTCTGCCCTGGTCTCCCTCCATGATGCCATACCCATTCCACCATTCCCACCTCTCCTTCCATGCGTCCATGCCTTCTGCCCACCTCTCTCCTTCTCTCTGTCTGTGCTCGCCCCTCTTCCCATCTCTCTCCAGCTCCATCGACCTTCAGTCCTTCATGGCTCGCGGCCTCAACAGGTGAGGGGCTCTCCCCTCCCCCGTCCCCCTCTCCTCTCCTCTCTGCTCCCCCCTCCCACTCCAGTGGCCTTCACCTTCCTCCTCTCCTCTTCTCCTCCATGCACCCTCATCTCCTCCATATCTGCCCGGACTTGCCCCTCATCCCTCCTCTTGGTGCCCCCATCTCCCCTCCTCTAGGCCTCACTCCCTTCCTGGAGGGGTCTCTTCCTTTCCTTTTTCCCATGTATCCCCTCCCATGCTCCCTGCCGGCCCTCTCCAGAGCTGCCAGCACCAGCTCCCTGCCCTTCCCTGCAGGTCCCGCTTCTCACCCCAAGGCCTGTGCCACCCCACAGCAGGCTCAGTTGCCAGTGGCCACGGCCTCACCTCCTGCTCCTATGCCCCTTTCCCTTCCCGCAGCTCTATGGACATGGCTCGCCTCCCCTCCCCAACCAAGGAAAAGCCACCCCCACCACCCCCTGGTGGGGGTAAAGACCTGTTCTATGTCAGCCGTCCACCCCTGGCCCGCTCTTCGCCGGCATACTGCACAAGCAGCTCGGACATCACAGAGCCAGAGCAGAAGATGCTGAGCGTCAACAAGAGTGTCTCCATGCTGGATTTGCAGGGCGACGGGCCCGGTGGCCGCCTCAACAGCAGCAGTGTGTCCAACCTGGCGGCCGTTGGGGACCTGCTGCACTCGAGCCAGGCTTCCCTGACTGCGGCCTTGGGGCTGCGGCCTGCGCCCGCGGGACGCCTCTCCCAGGGGAGCGGCTCGTCCATTACCGCGGCTGGCATGCGCCTCAGCCAGATGGGTGTCACCACGGACGGTGTCCCTGCCCAGCAACTGCGCATCCCCCTTTCCTTCCAGAACCCTCTCTTCCACATGGCTGCTGATGGGCCAGGCCCCCCAGGGGGCCACGGAGGGGGTGGTGGTCACGGCCCACCTTCTTCCCACCACCACCATCACCACCATCACCACCACCGAGGTGGAGAGCCCCCTGGGGACACCTTTGCCCCATTCCATGGCTATAGCAAGAGCGAGGACCTCTCCTCAGGGGTCCCCAAGCCCCCTGCCGCTTCCATCCTTCACAGCCACAGCTACAGTGATGAGTTTGGACCCTCTGGCACTGACTTCACCCGTCGGCAGCTCTCACTCCAGGACAACCTGCAGCACATGCTGTCCCCTCCCCAGATCACCATTGGTCCCCAGAGGCCTGCCCCCTCAGGGCCCGGAGGTGGGAGTGGCGGTGGGGGCAGTGGCGGGGGTGGCGGGGGCCAGCCGCCTCCATTGCAGAGGGGCAAGTCTCAGCAGTTGACCGTCAGCGCGGCCCAGAAACCCCGGCCATCCAGTGGGAATCTGTTGCAGTCACCGGAGCCAAGTTACGGCCCTGCCCGCCCACGGCAACAGAGCCTCAGCAAAGAGGGCAGCATTGGGGGCAGCGGGGGCAGCGGTGGCGGAGGGGGTGGGGGGCTCAAGCCCTCCATCACGAAGCAGGTATGTGGGGGGTGGGAGGAAGGCCAGATGGGTGAGGGACAGGAAGGGAAGGAGGAAATGGGTTGGGGAGGTGGGAGGCAGAATAGTCTGGGGTCTGAAGTCACACTGTTCTCACGTTCTTTCATTCATTAGCTGTGTATAGAGCTCCTGCTATGTGCTATGTCTTATTCTAGGCACCGTGGCTTTGACAGTGGACGCCACCCAAGCCGTGCCCTTGTGGAGCTAGCTCGCCTCTCCAGAGGGGAGACACAATAAATAATTAAACAGCATTCACAAGGGCATCGGCACAAGAGCAGGGGAGCAAGACTGGGATGTTCATCTCCTTTGGCAGCACTCTCTCCTTCTAAACGCACCCTGCTTTCTCCCACCTTTCCT
>ML105530.1:275415-335773 GCA_003697995.1 Taxidea taxus jeffersonii | reverse complement strand
GTCCAGTGTGTCATTTAAGACCTTTATTTCCTTGTTGATCTTTTGCTTGGATGATCTGTCCATTTCAGTGAGGGGTGTGTTGAAGTCTCCAACTATTATTGCATTCTTGTCAATGTGTTTCTTTGATTTTGTTATTAATTGGTTTATATAGTTGGCTGCTCCCATGTTAGGGGCATAGATATTTAAAATTGTTAGATCTTCTTGTTGGACAGACCCTTTGAGTATGATATAGTGTCCTTCCTCATCTCTTATTATAGTCTTTGGCTTAAAATCTAATTGATCTGATATAAGGATTGCCACCCCAGCTTTCTTCTGATGTCCATTAGCATGGTAAATTGTTTTCCACCCCCTCACTTTCAATCTGGAGGTGTCTTCGGGTCTAAAATGAGTTTCTTGTAGGCAGCATATTGATGGATTTTGTTTTTTTATCCATTCTGAAACCCTGTGTCTTTTGATTGGGGCGTTTAGCCCATTTACATTCAGGGTTAACTATTGAGAGATATGAGTTTAGTGCCATTGTATTGCCTGTAAGGTGATTGTTACTGTATATTGTCTCTGTTCCTTTCTGATAATACTTTTAGGGTCTCTTTTTGCTTAGAGGACCCCTTTCAATATTTCCTGTAGAGCTGGTTTGGTGTTTACAAATTCTTTCAGTTTTTGTTTGTCCTGGAAGCTTTTTATCTCTCCTTCTATTTTCAATGATAACCTAGCTGGATAAAGTATTCTTGGCTGCATGTTTTTCTCATTTAGTGCTCTGAATATATCATGCCAGTTCTTTCTGGCCTGCCAGGTCTCTGTGGATAAGTCTGCTGCCAATCTAATATTTTTACCATTGTATGTTACAGACTTCTTGTCCCTTGCTGCTTTCAGGATTTTCTCTTTGTCGCTAAGACTTGTAAATTTTACTATTAGATGGCGGGGTGTGGACCGATTCCTATTGATTTTGAGGGGTGTTCTCTGCATCTCCTGGATTTTGATGCTTGTTCCCCTTGCTATATTAGGGAAATTCTCTACAATAATCCTCTCTAGTATACCTTCTGCTCCTCTTTCTCTTTCTTCTTCTTCTGGAATCCCAATTATTCTAATGTTGTTTCGTCTTATGACATCACTTATCTCTCGAATTCTCCCCTCGTGGTCCAGTAGTTGTTTGTCTCTCTTTTGCTCAGCTTCTTTTTTTTTTTTAAATTTTTTATTTTTCTTATTTAAGCTTTTTTTATTTAAACATATAATGTAACCCCACCACCCTCTCCCAACCCCTCTCCCTCCCCACCACCCTCAGTTTGTTTTATGACATTAAGAGTCTCTTTTGGTTTGTCTCCCTCCCGATCCCATCTTGTTTCATTTTTTCTTTTCCTACCACCTTAACCCCCACCCCCCGTTGCATCTCCACTTCCTCATATCAGGGAGATCATGTGATAGTTGTCTTTCTCCAGTTGACTTATTTCGCTGAGCATGATACGCTATAGTTCCATCCATGTCATCGCAAATGGTAAGAGTTCATTTCTTTTGATGGCTGCATAGTATTCCATTGTATATATATACCACATCTTCTTTATCCATTCATCTGTTGATGGACATCTAGGTTCTTTCCATAACTTGGCTATTGTGGACATTGCTGCTATAAACATTCGGGTACACGTGCCCCTTTGGATCACTACGTTTGTATCTTTAGGGTAAATACCCAGTAGTTTTGCTCAGCTTCTTTATTCTCTGTCATTTGGTCTTCTATATCACTAATTCTTTCTTCTGCCTCATTTATCCTAGCAGTAAGAGCCTCCATTTTTGATTGCACCTCATTAATAGCTTTTTTTATTTCAACCTGATTAGACTTTAGTTCTTTTATTTCTCCAGAAAGGGCTTTTATTTCTCCTGACAGGGTTTCTCTAATATCTTCCATGCCTTTTTCGAGCCCGGCTAGAACCTTGAGAATCATCCTCCTGAATTCCAGATCTGACATATTACCAATGTCTGTATCGATTAGGTCCCTAGCCTTCGGTCCTGCCTCCTGTTCTTTTTCCGCCTTGTCATTTTGTCCAGATAATAATCCGCTGTTCTCCTTGTTAAGTGAACTTGGTCTTGGCTGGATTTCTTGTTGATCTTCTGGGGGAGGGGCCTGTTGTAGTGATTCTCAAGTGTCTTCTGCCCCAGGCGGAATTGCACCGCCCTTACCAGGGGCCAGGCTAAGTAGTCCTCTCAGGTTCGCTTTTGGGAGCTTTTGTTCCCTGAACGCTTTCCGTAGAGTTCCGGAGGACGGGAATGAAAATGGCGGCCTCCCAATCTCCAGCTCAGAGGAGCTGAGAGCTAGGGGCCCCAGTCTTCAGTGCACCTTCAGAGAAAAGTGTTTAATCACTCCCGTCTCCCCAGCCTCCGGCCGCGCTTGGAGAAAATCGCGAGTAATCAGTCCCGTCTCACTGGCTTCTGGGAGCACTCCGAGCTCACCCAGCCTGTGACCAAGCGTCTCTGTCTGGCAGAGTCCCACCTGGAGTCTCCGAACCCCGTAGATCCCTGAGCTCTCCCAGGTCGGAGTCTCCCCGGTTCTTGTGGGGACCCCTTGCACAGAGCACCGGCCCATGTCACAGAGCACCAGCCTGTGTCACAGACCACGGCTCTAGGGAACCTCAGCTCTGTCTCCGCAGCCGGCTTCCCCGCTCTAATACCTGTGCGCTCTGCAACACTCAGACACCCCCGATCCTTCTGTGACCCCGGGGGACCTGAGTCCACGCTGTCCCCGTGAGGTCTTCACCCCAGTTTAGCCTCTGGAGCGATGTCCCTCCATGGAGCAGACTTTTAAAAGTCCTGATTTTGTGCTCCTTTGTTCCGCCGCTTGCCGGGAGCCGGCGCCTCCCCCTGGGGTCTATCTTCCCGTCGCGTTGGATTCACTTCTCCGCTGGTCCTACATTTTAGAAAGTGGTCGATTTTCTGTTTCTAGAATTGTTGTTTTTCTTCTCTTCCATCTCCTGTTGGATTTGTAGGTGTTCGGAATGGTTTGATAGGCTATCTAGCTGATTTCCTGCTGCCTGATGTCATCTCAGCCTGCTACTTCTCCGCCATCTTGACTCCTCCCATAATTTCTAATTTTTTAAAATATAGCAGACCTTTTTTTTTTTTAAAAGATTTTATTTATTTATCTGACAGAGAGAGAGAGATCAAAAGTAGGCAGAGAAGCAGGCAGAGAGAGAGGAGGAAGCAGGCTCCCTGCTGAGCAGAGAGCCCGATGCGGGGCTCCATCCCAGGACCCTGGGATCATGACCCCAGCCGAAGGCAGAGGCTTTAACCCACTGAGCCACCCAGGCGCCCCTATAGCAGACCTTTTTAAAAAAATGTATTTATCTTAGAGACAGAAATCACATGCCCACACATGCCCACAATTGTGGGGGAGGGACAGAGGGAGAGAATCTTCAAGCAGACTCCCAGCTGAACGCAGAGCCACACGTGGGGTTCTGTCTTAGGACCCATGAGATAATGACCTGAGCCTAAATCACAAGTTGGTCACTATGCTGACTGAGCTACCCAGGCGCCCCTAAATATGACCAACTTCTAATATTTACTCAGGAAAATTTCAAATAATAGAGTCTAATATAATGAATATAATACATAATATAATGTATCCATTATCCTGACTTAACATGTTAGGATTTACTGCACACAATCAATCTCCTTTATTTCTGTTATTGTTGTTGCTAAACTATTTCAGAGCAAATTGCAGACCTTAACTAATTTCATTCCCATATACTTGAAAATTAGGCATAACTTTTGTTTGGTAACGATTTGTGGAATTCTTTCATGCTGCTGATAAGTAGTAATACGGCCTGAGTATATTCCAGTTTTATTGCCTTAACAGTTTATGGTAATATAAAGAGTTTTCAGTGTGTATACTTTACAGTCTTGAGTCTTTGAACCAAGCCAACTTTTATTTCTGACAATAATGAGTTACCCGAGTGTAGAAGGTTTTATTGGCTTCTTGTTAGATGATCCTTTTGTCAAGGAAGATGGAGGCTTCTCTCCCCCTTTAATTTTATTCTCTCATTGAATAAAGGAGATTTTTCTAAAATGGTCTGATGAAAACTTAATTCATTAAGCCCTCTAAAGTAGAGTTCAATAATAATTGAACTCATAATTTGAGTTGTCTCAGTTCAGTCCTAGTGGTAAAATGTACCAGTGAATCCCCTTGTTTAAACATTGTATACTTGGGGATTTTACTGGAAATGGCTTCACTCCGTCAACACCCTTCATGATTTTATGTAATGTTGGCCTGCAGGAATCTGTGATGGTAAATGAACCTGTTACCTGCTCTGACAGTAGAAAATACTGGGTCTCATTGTAAGAACAGCCTGTTATTTTGACATCTCCACGAAGAACTAAAATCCTACTCATTCTCATCATTGTGTAACCTCTGACTCACTATACAGGTGGTGAGGCCCACGTGAGTCCCTCAGGCATCTGTTTCCATGTTGTCCAGGCATTTTTTACTTCTCTCCCCTCTTCTAATAAATATGTTGTAGCACCTAGTTTGTGTCAGACAGTATTCTAGGCACACTTGGGACATGACAGTGTACAGGACCATAATTTGGACAAGGAGCCAGGCAATTGAAATGAAATAAATTGAAATGAAAATGAAATTGAATACCGATGAAAATAAATTGAAATGAGATGAAATGAAAAATTAAGGGCGCCTGGGTGGCTCAATGGGTTAAGCCTCTGCCTTTGGCTCAGGCCATGATCCCAGGGTCCTGGGATCGAGCCCTGAATTGGGCTCTCTGCTCAGCAGGGAGCCTGCTTCCCCCCCTCCCCTACCTACTTGTGATCGCTCTGTCTCTCTGTCAAATAAATAAATAATTTTAAAAATCTTTTAAAAAAAGAAAATAAAAATCAAGATGAATGATTAGAGAAGAAGGTAGAAAGGTATCCAAGAGGCTGGGCATAAAAGAGTTTATAGTAGAGCCATTGGAATGGTTGTGTGATTTTCTTCAGTAGCCTTACTTGAGTTGGATTGATCCGGAATTGAGGTCAGAGAGTTAGCAGGAGCAGACCATACAGGGCCTTATAAATCAAACTGAGGGGTTTGGATTTTTTTTCCTGGACAGTGGAAATGCATTATAGAACATGAAGGAAGAGAATGATCAATCCGATTTGCATTTTAGAAAAATAATTTATCAGGCTAACTGTGGAGAAGGGGTTTAAAGCAGTGGTTCTCAGTAAGAAGTGGTTTTCCCCACCAGGGGATATTTGGCAATGACTGGAGATGATTTTTAATTGCCATGTGGTTGGATGGGGAATTAAGACTGGTATCAGTTAGTTAGTTAGCCCAAAGTGGCACTAGTGTGGAGGCTGAGAAATGTGGATTTGAAGGAGTCACAGGTAGAAGCAGGGAGACCAATTTAGGAAATTGTTTCAGTAATTAAACCGAGACACATTGTGTGGCCTGAACCAAAGTGGCATCTGCTGTGTTGGAGTGAAGAGGATGGATTTGAGATACTAAGGATGTAGAATGATGATTTAATATGTTCAGTGGTGTGAGTAAAGAAATAGGAAAGATAACTCCAGAGTTTCTGACTCACTTTGGTTGACTAAGGGAATATGGGCAGTAACAGATTTTGGCCTTTGTCTTTAGGGAGGAATGGGCAGAAGTAATAGTTGATATATGTGTGATGACTCAGGAGAGTGGTGTAGACTAGAAATAAAGGTTTTGGAATTATTAGAAAATGTGAGGTAGTAGAAACCATAGAATTGATAAGATGACCAGGGAGTATATGTAGATTAAGAAAAGAAGAGGACCAAGAGATGGACAGAGGAAAACTCAAGGCAGAAACTGAGAAGTAACAACAATAGAAGGTAGAAGAAAACCAATAGAAGGTAGAGTTAGAAATCAAAGGAAGAAAGTGGTTTAAGCAAGTAGGTGTCATCCTCAGGATCACATACAAAAGAGATGCCAAGGAAGATGATATTGAATATGTCCTTCAGATTTTGCAACATGGTCATTGGTACCCTGGATGAGAGCCATGTTGGTGGAGGCTATGTTAATATTCAGCAAATGTAGGCGGCTCTTCCGAGAAGCTTGGCAGTAAAGAAGAAGAGGGATGCGAGAAGTTGGATACTGCGGAGTTGGGAAGTGGTCTTCGTTTTGTTCTATTATGATTTTTTAAGTTAAAGATGGGAGGGATCTGAACATATGCAAATTACAGTAGGAAAGAACCCAGAGAGGGAGAGTTTAAAGGACAAGAGAAAGGGAAAGGTAATTGATGTATTAAGGCTCCTGAAGAGGTGTGATAGGGTGGAATTCAGACAATATACTAGAATATACAGAAGGAGCTAGACGAGGGTGGCCCAGCCATGTTTATAGATAAGTAGAGGTAGGGGATGAGGAGAGGGATTATGTTATGGGGTTCCTTCCTGAAACTTTCAGTGTCTTTGGTGAAATAAGAAGTGAGGCAGCCTACAGTGAATGAAGGGTTAGGGAGGTGTAGATAACAGGGAGATATGGGGGAAAGAGGAGATTTGGAATGGCCAGTGTGGAAAATGAGGGAGAAAGAACTAACCTGGGAACCATAGAATTTCCATCAGTGTTGATAGCTTAGCTGATGTTAGAATATGTGGATTTGGAGTGGAAACCCAGGCATGTTGTATGATTTATTTCAGCAGTCCATATTTAAGAGCAGAGAGGGAAAGCAGTTGGATTGATCCAGGGTTGGGAAGGATGGGGCAGAAAGGAATTAAGAGCAGTGAAAGCTGCAATCTCATGAAGACTGTGGATTTAGATGAGAGGTTCTCAGCCCTGGCCACCCAGCAGAATCACATGCAGAGCTCTTTAACACATGGTGATGTCTGTCACCCATCCTGGGTCTACTGAATCAGAACCTCTGTGTTCTGACACCTTTGTCTTTAACAAGTTCCACAAGTGATTCTAATGCTCAGCCAGCATGGAGAACCATTGGTCTGAACCTAGGCAAATGTACCTTGGTCTGGAGCACGAAGTTATTCCTGTTGCAACTTAGGGCACATGGCAACTTAGTCCTTTTGGCTAGTCCCTGAGAGGGTGGGTAATTTTAAGATATCGTTGAGAAGTGGGTGCTGCTGTATTTTCCAGAAGTTCAGAAATGGCTGTCGGGTTGGACCAAGGTGGGCAGGGTCATGAAGAACTTGGTGTGGTTTGAATCCTGTGATATTCTGCAAAGGTTTAGCTACAGCCCAAGAGGTCCCGGAGCTCAAAGTTAGCCTTTCCAGAACCCCAAGACCACAGTATGTCACGAATCTCCACATTTCATAGGTGCCTTAGTAGTTGGTACTAGAATTAACTATGCTGTGGGGATGCAAAGCTTTGCCTACCCCAGCCCACTCTACCTTCTACGGGGAAATATGCCATGTCCAATCCAGTGACTGAGCAGAGTTTCAGTGCTCACACTATGAGAGGCTCAGGTGAATTTTCAAACTAGAAATTATTCTAATCTGTGCCTGAGAAGTATAATGGTGAATATCCTGATTTTAGAATGGTTTCTAGTCATTACGGTTGGTGAAACTTGACCATAGGAAGATGTATACTAAAATATTTACTTAGGAAAAAACAGTGTAGATTCACCAAAGCCCAGCTAAATAAGAGAATTACCATAGTGGTAGATGACCAAGGCCCTAGGCAGTATAACTGGGTTTTTTCTACAAAGTGGTTGACAAATGTTCTTGTACTAGACGCAGAATAGAGAAATGTATGCTGGGTGATAGTTCAAAGAGAAAAATTAATACCCAGTTAAAAGTCTTAGGCTGAGAGTAACTTGAGTGGCATGCTTGCTTTCTTCTTGAGCCCTTCAATATTTTTATCAGTAATTTGGATGAAAATGCTTGCTTACCACACTTGTGAAAGATTTAACATGAGACAGGGTAGCCTATTTGTTGTGTGAATGAATCACGAGTCAGAAAGACCTTGGAAGATTGAAACAGTCAAAAAGATTTGATTATCTTTTTTTTTTCCTTAAGATTTTTTCCTTGCTTGGAATAGCAACCTGTGTGCATCATTTAAAAAAAAAAAATGTGGTACCTACAGGTCTAAAAAAGAAAGTCATCAAATTTGTTCTCAGTGAAAACATGCTGGGTTTTTCTGAAGGACATATTTGTTTAATGCACACTCTTCTAACCTCTTGCTTAATGGTCCGAAAGACTGTCACCAGTAGACCAAAGTTTTGATACATATTGCCAAATGACTCTTGAGAAAGACGATTTCCACTTCTCTCATTTAAATGCAACTTGTCATTCCCCCACAAAGTCACTAAGTTGCATGTTGTTTATAAATTACGCATCTTTAAAAAATTGCTTTTCAAGATAAAGTTTAATTGAAATCAGTCTACTACATTAGGCCTATAAATCAGCTTTACAAATATAGCCAGCCAAAAAGAGGTCTGGTTTGAGAATTGGGTGTTTGCAGTAGCTACAAAGTGATGTCACTGGTAAGCCAGGAGAGCTGGTGCTAGCTGATGATATCTGGACTCTGCTTCTATTTCTTACTGACCTTTATAAATTAGAAGATACCCAGCTGATTCTTGTCAACTAAAGGCTGTCCAGGAAAGAAAAAGGCCTGGAAGCTATGCTATATGAGGCTGTTTTCTGTTTGTTTGTTTTTTACTGTTACAATCAGTCCTGCATTGAATATCTTTTTATGTGTAAGAGATTTGTCCATTGGGAAGTGGGTTAAGTGGATGGCTTCATGTTCCTCCAAGCTCTAAGATACAAAATTCACTTCAATCTAACCAACGTTTTCTAGTCTCTGGAGATAAAAAGATTAGGGCATGGTCCCTGCTGAAGGAGTTCAGTATTTAAAATAGAATGAGAATAAATCAGAGAGGTAGATAAATCATGAGACTCTTGACTCCAGGAAACAAACTGAGGGTTGCAGAAAGGGAGGTGGGTGGGGGGATGGGGTAAATGGGTGATGGGTATTGAAGAAGGCACATGATATGGTGAACAATGGGTGTTATACTCAACTAATGAATCATTGGACATTATATCAAAAAACTAATGATGTAGTATGGCTAATTGAATTTAAAAAAGGAAAAGAATAAAGAAAGACTGTGAACTTTATATTATTTAATTGTTTGTTGTGTCATTTTTAGGCATCTGTAAAGCTTGGCTGGTTTAGGCAATCAGTTAAACCTTCACTATGATGGGGCATCATCTGGGATATCTATAGTTTTGGTTTAACTTTTCAGCCTTAGGTCTCAGTTTTAACTGATAATTTTTGGTAAGATGATTATGTATTCAAAAACATTCGAGATTATTTCTCTTCCAGAGCTGCTTTGTCCACTTATGATTTACGTTAAGGAAGTATTTTCTGTTTCACCCTTTCTGTTGAACTTGGCTCTTCTGAAAACTTGTAATTGTCACTTATGGTCTGTTTCTCTGTGTGTTTTGTTCCTGTGTGTATTGTGTTTTTAGGAAAAAGGCTCAGCTCAAGAAAAAAAGAGGCGTGCCTCAGATTAATGAACAAATGCTCTTTCATGGTACTAGCAGTGAATTTGTGGAAGCAATTTGCATTCATAACTTTGATTGGAGAATAAATGGTATCCATGGTGCTCTCTTTGGGAAAGGTAATTATCAGAATTCCAGGTCTCATTGGAGTCCTCCGAGAGATTCTTCTCTCTTTAGAGATAATTGTTTCATAAATCAGGAGTTTGATGTCATTAGTTAAAAGTTACTCTACTAGGTTCCTCGCACACCCTCAGAATTTCTGAGCCACAGAAAAGCTACTTCCTGCATGTACATCGTAGAAGTAAGACTTTGACACCTCTTCCAGATAAAATAGCTCCCCCAGTCCCAGGCATTCAGGTGGGACAATCATGTCCCAATTAGCTGATCTTTGCATTACATTTAGTTTCCATGTATAAATCCTTTCCATGGGTAAGCCTCTGTAATAAACTCTTTTATATCAAATGTACAGAGAACTATAAAATGCATTCATTGCATTGTGGACAGGTCTAGGTACTAGTACTTTTTGTTTTGATTTTTCAGAAGTGGTAAGTAGCCATATTAATGAGCAATAAGGAATAATGGGGGAATTCCTCACCTTCTTCTAATGTTGTGAAAGTCCAAGCTCTCCATTTTATGCCCATGACTCAAGGAAATTATGGTGAGAGATGAGGAGAAAAGATAGGGATGGGCATTATTTTTTTGGCCCTTACTTTGTACTTTATCTCCAACTAAGAGAGCTGGCTGCTACTTAGGATCGAGACATGCTACATTTTCCTAAAGTAGATTAATTTTTTAAAATAATTACTGAAAAGGCCATTCTGTTGATTTAACTGTACAGGGATGGGAAAAGCGTTGCTGTTAATCCTGTCAGTACGGTGTAATCTGAGACTTGGCGATTCATTTCCCCAATTTTTTTTTTTAAGATTTTATTTGTTTATTTGACAGACAGAGATCATAAGTAGGCAGAGAGGCAGGCAGAGAGAGAGGGAGGGAAGCAGGCTCCTGGCTGAGCAGAGAGCCGGATGTGGGGCTCGATCCCAGGACCCTGGGATCATGACCTGAGCAGAAGGCAGAGGCTTTAATCCACTGAGCCACCCAGGCGCCCCCATTTCCCAAATTTTTTAGAGTAAATATTGCCTTCATGTCAGTCTCCTATGCCTACCCTTTTGGAAAAGTTGATGCTTTATTGAGTTTTCAGATTTCGGTGACAAACCTGTGTGAAGTTGTTCTCTAGTGCTCAGATATAAATAGCACTGCACTCTTCAGAAGCCCTTTTCGTGGTTATTGGGTTCTATTATCTCCAGAAACATTCTTGTCTTGTCCCCCTGTAACAAAGAAATGTGGTTTCTTGGGTTTTGAAGTAATCTCTGCAGACCAGTCACTCTCACTGTGCTCAGCAGAGTGCCGGTGGATGCTGGACGAGGGCCGCCGGCTGTGGAAGGCAGTGGAGGCAAATAGAAATGAATGGGAGACCCAACCAGCTCAAACTCAGGTCTCACCACACGCTTACTCACAGGAACAGTTTGTCTCTGTTTTACATACTGGATTTCTTTGTAAGCTTTCTTTCCAAAATGGAATTCTGGTCACTTCGTTTTGGTGGAAGTAGGGGAGGGTGTTGGTGGCATGGAATGGTATAAAAATTTATAAAAAATTTATTCATGGATTTCTGTTCTCTCTCAGAGATCTATAGATGAGGAACTTCCACATCTATTTTCCTTAGATGATTCTTTGTGTCTGTTCCCCTAATAATTAGAGTGTTTTTGCTTGTATTTCATACATTCTTCAGAGTAATCCTGGCTTTTTTTTTTTTTCTTGGTCCTTTTTGTTTAAGGAACCTATTTTGCTAGAGATGCTATTTACTCCAGTCGCTTCTGCAAAGATGACATAAAACATGGAAACACATTCCAAATTCATGGCGTAAGCTTGCAACAGCGGCATCTGTTTAGAACGTATAAATCTATGTTTCTCGCTCGAGTGCTAATTGGAGATTACATAAACGGAGACTCCAAATACATGCGACCTCCTTCCAAAGACGGGAGCTATGTGAATTTATATGACAGCTGTGTGGATGATACCTGGGACCCAAAGATCTTTGTGGTGTTTGATGCCAACCAGATCTATCCTGAGTACTTAATAGACTTTTATTGATTTCACTTCCAAATCTCAGTGGTCAAGGAAGTTCTGTGCTTTTTTTGCAGGAAGATTTGCTCTCCTGTCATCTAGCCACTAAATGTTCACTATCTGATACTTTTGAAACAGATATGAAAAAAAAAAGTGGCCTCCATATAAAAAGACATACTGACTTTAAGGTTGGTTTTTTGTTGTTTTGTTTTTGTCCGTTGCTCGTAGTCTTGTTTGTTAAAGATTGATACGATACCGTTGCCGTTTGAACACAGAGGCGAAAGGTAGCACTCAGAACTCAGCTGATTCAATCAGCTGAGTCAATTACCGTGATCATTCAGAGTCTGTAAAGTTTATGTGTGTGTTATATTTATTCATATATATGTCCAAAAAATAAAAAAAACAGACATAACTGTGTCCCTTCAGAGGAATTGATCCTTTGTAAATTGAATCCTGACATTATTATCCACCAGTCAATACATTGCCTTGTTGATCTTCCAAAGTGGGAATTTAAAACCTCAAAGCAGGCTGAGTACCGTGGGAGAAATCAGAAATAAAAATGTTATTTACTGAGCTCCCGGACCAGCCAAAAGGAGAAAGTCAAAGTAGAGTGTCCAGCTTCTGATTGCCCAGGGGAGCAGAGTGCAGTCTGAGACTGCTCATGTCATTCTCTTATCTCCTACGTCAGAACTGACAAGTGCTGCAGACTGTAATTAGCCCACAGTTCACCCACCAGGGCTCTTGAATTCTCATACCATGACTTGCTCCACACAGTGTTTACTGCCTCTTCAACATGAAACACATATTGCTTTTCCAAAACATGTATTTTTCCCTTTGCTTTGGGGTCCCTACAATAATTACTTGTAAGATTCCTTATCTACTCCCCACCACACACAGCTATTCCATAGTGATTCCTAATACTCACATTTTTAAGTTGGATCTCCCCATTTTGAATCATTGCAGAAGGCAGGGGTTGCTTGGAACAAATCTGGTTTAACCTTTTGAGTAGTAAATTGACAATCTGCTAACACTTAAAAAGTTAAATCCAGTTCATAATCATGTGTAATGGAAGTTTGTTTACCTGTTCTATCTGTTTTGCTATTATTCTATTTTAAAGAAGAATAAGCAATGTTGGAACAGCTTCCTGCCCCTAGAGGTATTCTGGCAGAGACTAGACAGTGACTTGGCAGAAACGCCATACAAGAGTTCAGGTGTTAGTTGGAGGAATTGGCCATATGATGGTTGAGTGTTTCCCCACCTTGATTTTCCATGATTCTACCCGGAAAAAAAAAAAAAAGAAAAGAAAAGAAAAACACACCTGTATCAAGACTTGCCAGAAAACCTTTTCCTAACTCAGTCTAATACTGAATTCTCTCTCCATCATCCTCATTCAGTTTTGAGTGAGAAGTTGTGAACACAAATTAACTTTTCAGGGAAAAGCCAGTCAATGTTCCATGCCTATGTTGTTCATTTTAGTCATTTGCATTGGGAGAACATCTAGAAATCATAAAAAGGAAGCATATAGACTAATATGGCAGTTGATAATTCTTCAACTGCCATATATCCCCAGATTTTTGTTGTAGCTCAGAATACATATGAAACTGTACAGTTGAAAGTAAGTGGTACATAGGAAACTGTTATGTACAATACTTTGAAACCAAGCAGCAACAAAGACTTCCTGACTTAGATGTGCACATTAAGAGCCAGTTTACATGAAAGGCTGTGAATATTTATGAGGAGCCCATTTTAGAAACATGCAGAGATTATCATGGAAATAATTGGAATAAAATCACCAGACTACCTTGTGAGAGATAGCAAACTATTGCTCTAGATTCATTCACAAAAGAACAATGTTAGAGACATTAGGAATTCAGATTTTGAAAATCTTTTTATTTTACTTATTTGTTACTTACACACCAAAAAACCAAAATGTTACAGTAATCCCTTCAATACGGCTGTCCTTTTTTTCAGTTTAACAAAATTTCACTTCCCGTCACTGGAACAGAGTAACTGTTGTAGCATTTGGGAGTTATTCTTGTAGATGTGCAGATCTTATCTCAAGGTGTGACTAAGAGCCCAGAGTTGAGGTTTGCAAGGCAGTCTGTATGAACTCTGAACTTAACTAGTTGGCTCAGATGTAGTAGATAGAATGGATTGCAATAGACATTGTAAGAAAGAATTCTGTTTTCCTTGTCTGACAATGTACTGCCAATTCTTTTATAATGAAGAACTAATTTTGATAAACTTTCAGTGTGATAGTGTGGCATTAATTGATATTAAAATTCTGTTCATTTTGATCAATAGATTGAGTTGAGAACTCCTAATTAGTATATAATAGACTGGACACAACCATCTGTCCCCTTTTCCTCTTGTCCTTACATAGTATGCGTGGCGAGAGTAAAGAGAACCTATTCCAGATTAATGAATAAATGATTTTTAAAATTATACATTGAACAAACTCCAGCTGATAGTGATTTTTCTTTTCCACTTTGATGTCAGCCTCAGGGTAAAAAAAATGTGTTTATAAGAAACAGTTTCATAAATCTTGTGGTTATGAACAGGAAGGTTTTTATATTAGTGCAACTTTCATTTCTAGACTGTTATGGTGATGCTAAAGCATTTGGAGCCATTTTTGATATGTGAATATATTGTTTTTACATGTGGTGATTAAAGCTTTCCATAGCAGGGTTTGGTTGTCTGTGTATGCCATATATTTGTTTCTGTGATTTTTGCGTCTCATCTCCACCTTGCATTACTTAAGCCTACATTTGCAGCTCGAACTTAATGGGCCCTTGAGAAGTCTGTTCCCTCTAACTCTTATATAACCCACTTACAGATGGGGAGGGGAAGTCTCTTGTTTTTGGTTTAAGTCATAGTGAGCAACAGCTAATCAAATGATCAGTGAGAAAATAATTTACTCTGCTATTGAAAATTCCAAAACAGTTCAAGGCCAAGCGCCTACAGACAGTGTCCTTTACTCTCGGTGTGCTCCCCCAGCTCAGAGGAGCAGTTCTGGGGGGTATGTCTACATGCATCTGAGGAGCATGCTTCCTGCAGTTCATCCAGCCTCCAGCCACTCCTGGTATGTCCACAGTAAGTTTTTGAAGCAAGTTAGACATTTCATTTGATCTTTAATCTTTTGTTGGCAAAAAAAAAAGGGGAGCTATCCAAAGATGTCTTAATTTTACAGGTGAGAGACATGAGAGACAGAAGGGTCAAGGCTTACCTGTGGAGGAGAGACAAGATGGCAGAAGAGTAGGGGACTGGTTTCATCCAGTCCCTGAAATTTTAGCTACATATCTATCAAATCATTCTGAACACCTATGAATCTAACCTGAGATGTAAGAAAAAGAACTGCTGGAATTCTACAAATAGAAAAGTGACCACTTTTTGCAAGGTAGGAGGTGCAAAGAAGTGAATCTGAGAGGATATATTGGAAGATAAATGGTCGTGGGTGGGGGGAGTCTCTGTAAGCCAGCTACTGGAGAGTGATAGAGCCCGGGAGTCCTAAACCCGAACCTTTAGAAATCTGCTCCAGTGAAAGATATCCCTGCCTGAAAGGTGCTCAGGTGATGAAACGGGGCAGAATACTAGGTGGGAGAGTGTGGTCTCAGGATCCCTGGGGTCACAGAAAGAACGAGGGTGCTCAAGCCAGCAGAGTTCCCAGCATTAAGAGAGGGGATATCAGCTATGGTCAATGAGCCCAGGAGGGGGCTCTCAGTCCGTTTGCTATAAACCCAGAACCATGGCCTGATGGGGCAGCTGCTCTCCCTTTGGGGGCCCTGCAAAGGTCAGAACCATGGCAACCCTCCTCCTTCCCCCAGGACGATTGCATGAGTGTGAACTGCAGTGGTCTGCAGAGTTTGGTGCACACAAAAGTGAAGACTGCTTTTCCCTGAGGGTTTACTGAAGAGAAGGGGCCATGATCTTTCACCTTCAGGGCTGGAGAGTGGGGCACTGCCATTTTTATTTTCATCCTCTAAAGGGTCCTGATAGCCTTTAGGGAACAAAAGCCACATAGAGCAACCCTAAACAGCCTACACAGAGCCCGGCCCCCTGGCAAGGGGCATTGCAGCTCCACCCAGGTGAAGATACATGAGAATCAGCACAGCAGCCCCTCCCCCAGAAGACCAGCCAGAACATACCAACTTTACAGAACACACAGAATTGCAAAACTCCAGCACCAGGGGAAAATAGTATATCAAATTCAAAGATTTTTTTCCTCATGATTCTTTTATTTTTCAGTTTAAATTTTTCCTTTTTGTTCTTTTCAGCCTGCTTCTTATTTCATCAACTTTTTGTTCTTAAGTCCCTTTTTAAACTTTTATTGTGACATTTACATTTTATAGATAAATTCTTCAATTTTTTGCTTCCTTTCACTGTATTCAGTGTGTGTGTGTATATATATATATATATACACATACACACACACACACACACATATTGCTTTCTTTAAAATTTGGGATTTAGTGTCTTTTAAAAGACCAAAATACACCCAGGACAAAGTGGATCACCCTATTTGGTCCACCTGGGAGATTATTCTCTCTCCTACCCCCCCCCCCATTTATTTTCTTTTGTTTTTTGGTTTCTGACCTCTTCAGATTTCTCTAGTGGGTATTTTGCTTGGGTCATGGTTGATATTTTATATTGTTCTTCCATTCGTCCATTCTTCTCTGGGCAGAATGACTAGAAAGAGGAATTCACAACAAAAGAGAACCAGAGGTAATACACTCTGGATATCAATATGGATATAAGTAAACTGTCAGAGCTGGAATTCAGGATAATGATTATAAAATTACTAACTGGACTTGAAAAAAGCATAACAGACATTAGAAAATCTCTTAGTGCAGAAAAGATCTAATTAGGCTGAAATTAAAAATGCTTTCACTGAGATGCAGTCTTAAATGGATATTCTAACAGCTAGAATAAATGAGGCAGAAGGGAGAGTCAGTGACATAAAAGCCAAGATGATGGAAAGGAAGAAAGCTGAGGAAAAGAGGGCAAAACAACGAATGGGCCATGAGGGGAGGATTAAAGAAATCAATAATACCATAAAGTGAAACAATATTAGAATTATTGGGGTCCCAGAGGAAGAAGAGAGAGTGGGACAAAAGGTATATTTGAGCAAATCGTAGCTGAGAACTTCCCTAATCTGAGGAAGGAAACAGGCATTCAAGTCCAACAGGTAGAACACCCCCCCAAAATCAATAAAAATAAATCAACACCCTGAGATAATAGTGAAGCTTCCAAATTTCAGAGGTAAAGAGAAAAATTTGAAAGCAGCTCAAGATAAGAGGTCCTTAACTTGCAATGGTAGAAATATTAGACTGGCAGAAGACCCATCCATAGAGACCTGGTAGGCCAGAAAGGGCTGGCATGATATATTCAGGGTACTAAATGAGAAAAACATGCAGCCAAGAATACTTCATCCAGTAAGGGTGTTTTTCGGAGTGGAACGAGAAACAAAATTAATGAAATAGATTGATAATACAATAATAATAGGGGACTTTGACACCCCACTCACAGCAATGGACAGATCTAAGCAGAAGATCTACAAAGAAACAAGGGCTTTTTCTTTGTAGAAGATCTACAAAGAAACAATGACACACTGGACCAGATGGACTTCACAGATAAATACAGAGCATTCCATCCTAAATCAACAGAATACACATTCTTCTTGAGTGCACATGGAACATTCTCCAGAATAGATCACATAGTGGGTCACAAATCAGGTCTCAACTGGTATCAAAAGATTGGGATTATTCCCTGCATATTCTCAGACCACAATGCTTTGAAACTTAAAACTCAATCACAAGAGGAAATTTGCAAGGAACTCAAACACTTATAGGCTAAAGAGCATTCTACTAAAGAATGAATGGGTCAACCAGGAAATTAAAAATTCGTGGAAGTAAATGAAAATTGAAACACAACTGTTCAGAATCTTTGGGATACAGCAAAGGTGGTCCTAAGAGGAAAGTACGTAGCAATACAAGCCTTTCTCAAAAAATTAGAAAAGTCTCAAACACACAAGCTAACCTTACACCTAAAGGAGCTGGAGAAAGAACAGCAAATAAAGCCTAAACCAAGCAGGAGAAGAGAAATAATAAAGATTATAGAGAAATCAATGAACTAGAAACCAAAAGAGCAATAGAACAGATCGATGAAACTAGAAGCTGGTCCTTTGAAAGGTTAATAAGATCAATAAACCCCTAGCTATCCTTATCAAAAAGAAAAGAGAAAGGACCCAAATTAATAAAGTCATGAGTGAAAGAGGAGAGATCACAACCAACACCAAGGAAATAAAATTTTAAGAACATATTATGAGCAACTATATGCCAACAAAATAGGCAATCTGGAAGAAATGGATGCATTCCTGGAAACTTACACAGTACCAAAACTGAAATAGGAAAGAATAGAAAACCTGAACAGACCCATAACCAGCTAAGAAATTGACAGTAATCAAAAAAATCTCAAACAAGAGTCCAGGGCCAGACAGCTTCCCAGGGGAATTCTACCAAACATTTAAAGAAGAACTAATACCTATTCTTCTGAAGCTGTTTCAAAAAATAGAAATGGAAGGAAAACTTTCAAACTCATTCTATGAAGCCAGCATTACCTTGATCCCAAAACTAGACAAAGACCTCATCAGAAAGGAGAATTAAAGAACAATATCCCTGATGAACATGGATGCCAAAATTTGCACTGAGATACTAGACATTAGGATCCAACAGTATCTTAAAAGGATTATTCACAACCAAGTGGGATTTATTCCTGGGCTGCAAGGGTGGTTCGACATTTGCAAATCAATCAGTGTGATACATTTCATTAATAAGAGAAAGGACAAGAACCATATGAATCTCTCAAATGATGCAGAAGAAGCATTTGCCAAAATACAGCATTCTTTCTTGATTAAAACTCTCCACAGTGTAGGGGTAGAGGGACTATACCTCAATATCATAAAAGCCATATATGAAAATCCCACAGCTAATATCATGCTCACTGGGGAAAATCTGAGAGCTTTTTCCTAAGGTCAGGAACACAACAGGGATGCCCACTCTCACCACTGTTGTTCCACATAGTACTAGAAGTCCTAGCCTCAGCAATCAGACGACAAAGAGAAATAAAAGGCATTCAAATTGGCAAAGATGAAGTCAAACCCTCACTCTTCACAGATGATATGATACTTTCTATAGGAAAACCGAAAGGCTCTTCCCCAAAATTGCTAGAATTCATACAGGAATTCAGCAACGTGGCAGGATATAAAATCAATGCACAGAAATCCATTGCATTTCTATACGTTGACAGTGAGACAGAAGAAAGAGAAATTAAGGACTTGATCCCATTTATAATTGTTTGTTTATCTAGGAATAAACCAAAGAGGTAAAGGATCTGTACTCTAAAATCTACAGAATACTTAAGAAAGAAATTGAAGAGGACACATAGAAATGGAAAAACCTCCACCCTCATGGATTGGAAGAATAAATATTGTTAAAATGTCTTGCTATCCAGAGCATTCTACACATTCAATGTGATCCCCATCAAAATACCATCAACATTTTTGACAGCTGGAACAAATAATCCTAAAATTTGTATAGAACTAGAAAAGACCTTGAAGAGCCAGAGGAATGTTGAAAAAGAAAACCAAAGCTGGGGGCATCACAATGCCAGACTTCAAGCTCTATTAAAAAGCTGTAATAATCAAGACAGTATGGTACTGGCTCAAAAACAGACACATGGATCAAGGAAACAGAATAAAGAACCCAGAAATGGACCCTCAACTCTGTGGTCAGCTTATCTTTGACAAAGCAGGAAAAAGTACTCAATGGATAAAGGATAGTCTCTTCAATAAATGGTGCTGGGAAAACTGGACCATTTTCTTACACCATGCACAAAAATAAACTCAAACTGGATGAAAGACCTAAATAGACAGGAATCCATCAAAATCCTAGAGGAGAGGTCCTCTTCGACCTCAGCCATGGCAGCTTCTTGCTAGACACATCTCCAAAGGTAAGGGAAACAAAAGCAAAAATTCACTATTGGGACTTCATCCAGATAAAAAGCTGCACAGCAAAGGAAAGAGTCGACAAAACTGAAAGGCAATCTATGGAATGGTAGAAGATATTTGCAAATGACATATCAGATAAAGGGCTAGTATCCAAGATCTATAAAGAATTTATCAAACTCAACATCCCCCAAACCAAATAATCCAGTCAAGAAATGGGCAAAAGACATGAACAGATGTTTCTACAAAGAAGACATACAAATGGCCAACAGACACATGAAAAGATGTTCCACATCACTCAACATCAGGGAAATACAAATCAAAACTCCAATAAGATACCACTTCACACCAGTCAAACTAAAATTAGCAAGTTAGGAAACAACAAATGTTCACAAGGATGTGGAGAAAGGGGAACCCTTTTAAGCTATTGGTGGAAATGCAAGCTGGTGTAGCCACTCTGGAAAACAGTATGGAGGTTCCTCAATATGTTAAAAATAGAACTACCCTATGACTCAGCAATTGCACTACTAGGTATTTACCCTAAAGATACAAATGTAGTGATCCAAAGGGGCACCTGCATCCCAGTGTTGATAGCAGCAATGTCCACAATAGCCAGACTGTGGAAAAAACCAAGATGTCCATTAACAGATGAATGGATAAAGAAGATGTGGTTCATATATACAATGGAATATTACTCAGCCATCAGAAAGGATGAATACTTACTACTTACATCCATACTTACTAGTTCCATCAATACTTACTAGTTTACATCAATACTTACTAGTTCCATCATGTGGATGGAACTGGAGGATATTATGCTAAGCAAAATAAGTGAGTCAGAGAAAGACAATTATCATGGTTTCACTCATAAGTGGAATTAGAGGAAACAATGCAGAGGATCATAGGGGAAGGGAGGGAAACCTGAATGAGAAGTCATCAGAGAGGGAGAAAAACCATCAGAGACTCTTAATTATAGGAAACAAACAGGGTTGCTGGAGGGGCAGTGGGTAGGGGAATGGGGTAACTGGGTGATGGGGATTAAGGACGGCGTATGATTGGATGAGCACTGGCTGTTATAAGCAACTGATACATTACTGAACACTACATCTGAAACTAATGATGTTCTATATGTTGACTAATTGAATATTTTTTTTTAAAAGGCTTACCTTTTGAAACAAATCAAGTTTTTTGTTCAGTAAATCATGTCCCAGTCTGTATAAATGTTGGCCTGTTGGTAAGGCTAAGTGTGATGAAATGCAGCTCTGATGGTACAGAAATGTGACTTCTTTACAAGTTCTGTTCCTAGGCCATCCCACATTTGGGATGCTCGCCAGGTCACCAAGGAATAGCAGTGGAAACAGTCTGACAGCAGACCTAGTTGTGCTGTAGCCCCACATTGTCCATTCTCCTTGGGGTAGGATGTTCTGTTTGTTTTAAATAAACATTGTATTTTGTTTAGAATGAAGAGTCTATTTCTAGATGAAATTACACATTCTGTACTTGTAAAAAAAAAGAGGAAAAATAAAAGGTAATGGAAAAGAGCAAGGAAAGAAAAAGCCTTGTCAAATACTGGTTTTTATTAGAAACTTTAGCACAAGGAATTGACTTATTTTTACCCCTTTGCACTATATGCAGAAAGGGATTTGATGAAAACAAGCTACCCTGCCTCATTTCCTGTGAATAATTTTGTCATCTCACTTGGGGCAACACTGATGGAAGAGAGGAACATTTCAAAGAAATGGGAAATACACAATTATCGGGGGCTGCCTGGTTTTTGTGAGTAATATATACAGGAGACATGAGCCCTACATATCCAGGAAAGATGTTCTAAATTCATCCATGAAAGCTTCACTTTTTTGCAGAGGTGGTTCACTTCTCACGTCCCAGAGACTGCAGTCTGGAAGGAGGTGGAGAGCTTCTGCGGTCTCTCTCTTTCCCCTGCCCCCTTCCTGTACTGAGCTGCGCCTGACCCATCACAGGTAAAAAGATGTCTTGGTTATTCTTAACACCGAGACAGTAAATTCCTTGCTATTGCTGAGTTAAGTCGCCGGCTGTAAGATTATGTAATCATTTTCTCAGCTCTAATTGCTTGGCTTTCATTCTTCAGCACTGCAGGCTGAGAACTTGGCTTTCATTTGAACTTTCTTACTGTGTGGCGATGTCGCTAAGAATTTAACATTGGTTTTATTCATTTCTAAGTGGCTTCTCATGAGTTTGGAACACAGGGTAATGCCAAGGACATTTGTTTTCCTGCAGCTTTTTAGCTTTGCTGTACCCTCGACCAAGAGGTTATACAGTAAGCTGATTCTGACTCCGGCTTATGCTAACCTCACTATGATAAACCAGTTTAGGATAATCACAATCCAGGATTTAACCCAAATCATTTTTGCAATATTAATTGTAAATCCAGATTGTACTTCTTGGGTTTTCTTGTTCCTTTAAAAAAAAAAAATCCCTCTTCCTGAAGGACTCATTATGTTATAATGTTTTCTGGCTAACATGTGGAAGCCGCAGGCATTATAAGCTCACATTTGATTAACATTCTTAGAGAATTCAGTGTTCGAGCCCAGTTCCTCCTCTTTATTCCTTTAAGAAGGAGATCAAGCACCATCTTGGGAATTGCTGATCTGAGTTATATTTCTAGCTTTGATGTCTGACTCAGTGTGACCTTGGATAAATCAGCAGAGGAGAAGGTCCACTTTTTCAGAAGGTGAGGTTTATGAAAGACTCCTGTTAAAAGACCTGAGCATAGTTGGATTTCTCTAGGCAGCATCTGACCTGACTGAGGATGGTTTTGAGTTGGGGTCAAGAAAGTACAGTAGCAGGGATCATGATACATTATGAAGCAAGAGTTTGGAATAGGAAAGGAAGGGAATTGCCCTGCTTCTCCCTGAACCTCTCCTGCCATTCTGTCCCCCTGGCCTTTCAAGTTCAGCACTTGGAGGTCCTGGGGCATGCCAGGCAGTGAACAAATCAAGCCTGGCCTCTGCTCCCCTGAAAATCTAAGTCTAGCAGGGAGGAAGGGAGGACATATATTGAACCGTAACGAGAACAATATGCTTTCCCAAAGGGGAAGTTCAGGCCACTGTGAAAGCCTGTGACAATGGGACCTAACCTATCCTAGAGAACTACAAAGCCTCCCCATGAAATGAAAGGTAAGTGGGTATTTATTAGGTGAAGGACTGATTTTAGACCCCTAGCCACACCCAATGGTGTCACATCAGGCTTTCAGGAGATGAGAGGAACAAGGGGTGGAGAGGAGGCAGATTGTAGCATTTTTATCATTAAAATTTTTTTTAGATTTATTTATTTATTTATTTATTTGACAGAGAGAGAGATCACAAGTAGGCAGAGAGGCAGGCAGACAGAGAGGGAAGCAGCTCCCTGCTGAGCAGAGAACCCGATGTGGGACTTGATCCCAGGACCCCGAGATCATGACCTGAGCCGAAGGCAGAGGCTTAACCCTCTGAGCCACCCAGGCATCCCTATCATTAAAATTAAGGTGAAAGAATCCAAGCCTCTTTAAGAACCAGAATGTGTTGCCCCCAACCCTGCGTCTGGCCCTGGGAGTCAGCTTTAAGGAAACTAGGACCAGTGCTAAGGGGTACATGGAGAGAGGAGCAGAGATTGTGGAGGTCTTTATACAACTTACAAGGAAAAACAAGATGCTTGTTAGGTAGACTTGTGTATTCTTGCCCCAGTGCCTTTGCTCATGCCTTGCTGCTTCCCCCAGAACACATACTTGCCTACCTCTCTTCTTCCTTCAAAGTCCTATCTATCTGAAGCATGGGCCCTGGAGTCAGGTGACGAAGTTGAACCTGGCTCTACCACTCACCAGCTAGCCAACCTTGGAGAGGTTTCTCAGCCTCTCTGTGATTCAGTTTCCTCATCTATGAGTGGGGATAATAATGCTTACTTCACACAATGAAATCATTCCTGTAGAGTGCATGGATAATGCCTGGCATACAGTAAGCGTCAGTCAATGTTAGTGGGTATTGATCTATAAGATCCTTCCTGTTTTCAGAAGTGTTCTGTAGCTAACTCAACCCTCACAGATCTGGGATTCTTATGGGATTCACATTACACTTGGAGTTGGGGCATACTTTTTTTTTTTTTTTCCTTAGCATTTACTTGGCCAGTGGCCTTCAGCCAAAGACCACCAGAAGCAGTCCTGTAATTGTAGTGAGGGAGAAGCAGTCCTGGGTTGTAGTGAGGGAGAACACAGACCATAGGGAACTGTGGAGTGTCGCAGTAAGAGAATGTTAGAAAGAGCTTATCATAGGATTTGGGCTTTGTTTGGGTGATTTGGTATAGCATCTAAGGAAGTAGCATTTTGCCCTCGAATGGATGCTGTCAGACAGCAAGGTGAGTCTTTGATTGGGTATCTCAGTAAATCTTTTCTGTCTGGCTAGGAAGATGAGGCAGGGGTTGAGCTGTAATTTGTAAAGCAGTAGCAATCTCTCATTTTGGCTGAAAGGTGGAGATGTTTGGTATTCTGCAGGTGGACCGTGACCTTATTTTTGTGTGTGCTTAGACAAAATTATGAAGTGGCCTTGCTTTGTCTCATTTTATCATAGTCTCCAATAACCTTGTCTCTGAGGTTTGAATTCTGTGAGATAGTTTAGGTTCTTCAGGAGAATAACATGACATAGCTTGAGTGCAAGGCCAGTTTCGGAATGTCAGGGGCTGATCCTTTTGTCCTTCTCAACTTGTTAAATAACTCTTTTATCTGGCCCAGTTTTCTTCCTTTGGGGAAATTCTAAGTGAATATATTCATTCATTCATCAACACACTCACTGAGCTTCTATCTGTGCTACTCAGCAGGCCCCATACTCAGCAAAGGGCACATGGTCAAAGCCTTGTTTTCAGGGAGCACTGAATCTAGCATGAGAGGAGATTTAAAGACTGTATGCTTTAGTCAGTCATTTTTAAAAAAGATTTTATTTATCTATTTGACAGAGAGATAGAGAGAACACAAATAGGCAGAGAGTCAGGCAGAGAGCAGGCGCCTTGCTGAGCAGAGAGCTGGACTCGGGGCTCGATCCCAGGACCCTGAGATCATGACCTGAGCTGAAGGCAGAGGCTTAACCCACTGAGCCACCCAGACGCCCCTAGTTAGTCATTTTGATGGTTTTGATGGCATAAATGCCTTCTTCAGCTTTCCCATAAAGCCGTACTCCAGCCTGTGTCTGGACACAGTCACACTAAGCACCTGCTCCCGTGAGGCAATGTTAGTTTAATGCTGAAAGCTAGAAAATATTCCCAGGATCTGTAATCCCCTCCCACTTGGAAAGTAACCTTCCACCACTTGGACTCACATCAAACTAATATTAAAGGCACACACAACAGGTTTTCTGTGTGTAACCCATAGCCCCCCTATGTAGTCACCACATGAGAAGTGTAAGTGAACGCTGGATTCTTACATCTCAGTGCTGTACTAGTTACTCATATTTTTCTCAAAAGAATAGTCTCCTTCAACAAATAATTTAATGTGATAGTGTTTTCTGAACGGCTTTGCTGTTTAGGTCTGTGTGGCTGGGGTGCAGAGACTAAGTCACTGGGGCTTCCCTAGGCAGGTGGGCGCCACTGAGGGTGAGAGCAGCAAACACTAGGTGGCAGCACCTGCCTTCAGAACTGGCAGCGCTGTCTGGGAGCCCAGTACCCATCTCTGCACTTTGGAGTTTGGAGAGGGGATAAAGGGACTCTCCAGAAACCATCTCCTTTCTCCCTCTACCACTAGTTGGGACAGCCCCCACTCAGTGCCACCAGGGCATGCATTTGTCCCATAGGTAATAATTGCTGAGGAAAAGGGGGGCCCCCTCCCAATAGTGACCTCTTCCAATGTTTTAGAGTCTTGCCTGTTTGAAAGTTCTTCTGTACAACCATTCATTCATGTGATATCATTTCATCTTATTTTCTGTCCTTTTCTCATCTGAAATGTTATTTAGTCCAGCAAATAATTATTAGGTACTTTCTGAGTCCATAAACACAAAGACAGTTACTCTTCAAAACTTACTTCTTCAGGGGCACCTGGGTGGCTTAGTGGGTTAAAGCCTCTGCCTTCGGCTCAGGTCATGATCTCAGGGTCCTGGGATGGAGCCCTGCATCGGGCCTCTCTGCTCAGCGGAGAGCCTGCTTCCCTTCCTCTGCCTGCCTCTCTGCCTACTTGTGATCTCTCTCTGTCAAATAAATAAATAAATAAATCTTTTTTAAAAAAAACTTCTTCAGACATAAAATTATAATAAAATAAATATAATATAATATAATCTCCACTTCTCTAACTTCTCTCTGGACTCACCCTGCAGCTTTTCATATCCTGTGGTACCATCTCCTGGGTGTGCTGTATATCATTCGCAATTATAGAGCCCAAAGTCTCACCAACCTCCTTGATAGAGACTCAGTTTCTTACAGTTATGAAGTTAATACCTCAGAAAACAATATGCATCTTCTTTGCTCTTTATAAAATGTGTGCCAGAAAAGAGATGCCATAAACTTGGCTTAAAATTGGAATCCATGACATACCAACACATGTTTTTGAATACTTCTCTCAAACTCCGAAGAGCTGAACTTGGTATGCTACCATTTCTTTAAAGATATAATTTCATACCATTCCTAAGAACCTGGGTGGGGGTGAGGGGGGTCGGATAATTTACCGCTGTGGTAGGCAAAATGAGGTCAGGTTTCAGCGCCAGAACCAGCTTAGATCCCAGTCACAGGCACTGTGATTACCAGCCCAGTGGTCCTTTGGCATAACTTCGGTGCAGTGTGGCTATATTTGCCCGATCTTAGCACTGATAGCCTTCATCTAAAAAATAGGTGTCTTTTCAGATGAACATTTTGAAAATATATGTGTCATGTGTTTAGCATTTTGTGTTTGAAAAACAATGTGCTATCGTGAAAAGCAGGTTTTACAGTCAGACCGTTCTATGTTAGAGACCCAGCTCTGCCACTTCGAGCCATGTGGCATTGGAGAGTTGCAGGACTCCTCTGAACTGCTGTTTCCTCATCTTTTTTTTTTTTTTTTAAGATTTTATTAATTTATTTGACAGAGAGAGAGAGAGATCACAAGTAGGCAGAGAGGCAGGTGCAGAGAGAGAGGGAAGCAGGCTCCCTGCTGAGCAGAGAGCCCGATGCGGGGTTCGATCCCAGGACCCTGGGATCATGACCTGAGCTGAAAGCAGAGGCTTTAACCCACTGAGCCACCCAGGCGCCCCTGTTTCCTCATCTTTTAATGGTGTTGTAAGAATTAACTTGAGACCATGTGAGTATAAAAAGCACTTAGCACTGACACAGGCTAGTTGCTTAACACTGAGATATGATTTTATTACCTGTTGAGTAGTTCCAAGAGGAGGGTTTCTCTAAGGCAATGGTGGAAGGGGCCAGAAGGTCTGAGAGAAGTCACACTGTAGCGCTGTAGTGCTATAGAACTCAACCTTTACTTCTCGGAAAGCATAAGAAACATGGAATGCTGGGAAGAAAAACCAAGGCAACATAATAAGGAACATAAATAAGAATATACCTATGATTTATTTTTTAATACTTATTTATGAGAAAGAGTATGCCAGCAGGGTGAGAGGCAGAGGGAGAAGGAGAAAGAGAGAATCTCAAGCAGACTCTACACTGAGTGCAGAGCTTGATGCGGAGCCCAGTATGGTGTCCCTGAGATCATGACCTGAGCCAAAACGAAGAGTCAGACACTTAACCAACTGAGTCACCCAGGTGCCCCAGAATATATCTATGATTTAGATTCCTTACTGTCCATCCATCCCTTGGCTTCCAGACAGATTCGTATCTTGTCCATTCTAGACAGCCCTAGTGGACTGGGAACAAAGCAGAGTTGGGGTAAGGATAGGAGAATTTTGGGTATCCCTTCCAGCCTGAGACCCTCTCGTTGAGAATCCTTTCTACATTTTCCCAGTCAACAATAGCAACAAATCACTTCTGATGCTTTGGCTTCACCTAGATTATCACAGACGGCAGTTAAGTCACCTGCCACCACTGTCACGTGCTCAGGCCAGGTTGTAATTCATCGTCTTTTCTTCCAGCAGTTCCTACATCCATACCTTGAATGTCCACATGTATATTTGTTGGCTTTATGATTAGTTGCATTAACTGAATCCAGTCTTGGCCCTTCCACTGACTTGGCAAGTCACTTCCTCCTCCATGGCCTCACTCCCGCATCTGTAAAATGAGGAGGTCTGAAGCCCCCTTCTAGCTCTCATCTTCTGCAGTACACTGCTCTGACTCTCAAAGCTGCCAACAATATAAGTAAGATCAGTTCTTCAATTTATGTTCACAGTTCTCCAGCTTAGTGTCAGAATTGGACCATAAAATGGAGGGTAGACAGAAAACTAAGTAATAAGCAAAATATACTAAAATAAAGGGTAAAGTAGCAAAGATTGAGGGCATTTTAGTATAGCCAGAGGTGTTTTATGGAAAGTTGACCCTCTTGCAAAGATGACCTCAGAGAGTCCAGGTTATTCTAGTAAGAGGAATGATACCACAGGGGGCCATGAGATCTAGCTTGTTACTTGTCAGGTATCCCCCCTGCTGTCACACAGGTTAGATGACATCCGCAGGCAGGAAACAGCCTCATAGGTAATCTGGATTTTGAGGGATGCCCTCGGGTGTCTGGGGCAATGCAATATAAGTTGTAACTGACACAGCTCTAGGTGGTAAATCGTCACTGACAGCAGAGAATATGAAGGGTTTATAGGAGGCAGCTGGCTGTACTTCATGCCCTTATCTCCCATGTGGGAAAGCAAATTGCAGAGGGATGGGATGAGAATGATCTTGACTAAACTCTGAGGATCTAGACAAAATCATATCACTCAAAAATAAAGGCTCTGTTTTAGTAATGCAATTTACTTGTTACAAACCTCACAACCGTTTGGGATCTTTGCTGTCGAAATCTGTCCATCTAAGGGGAAAACTCATGACTAACCAACAGGTATGTGAATTGTTAAGCATGTAGCCAGCTCCACAGGTACAATATTCATTCACCTGCTAGTGGTACAGGATGCATTCTAGAACCCACGGAAGAGAAAATTCATTTGCAGTTGGGGCTAACAGAACAGTGAAAAGCCTTCAAAAATATGACATACACTTAGTGTGTGACTGGGTGGTGGGCATTACAATAGCATTTGGCAAATTTGAATGACGTATTTTGGGTGGAAATAATGAAACCAAATGAACCCAGTCATTATTTTTTAATTACCTCTGTTTCCTAAAGAAAAAAATAACCCTTAGTTTTGGTAATATGTGGTTTCAGTCATTAAAGCTACCAAATGAATTCTATAAGTTAGAAAATGTTAATTGTTGCTTTAGTCATTCTACATTTATTGACCATCTGCTATGTACCAGATGATAGTCATTCACATACCAGGCCCTTTGCTAGGACTGACTTCAAAGACGAACAATGTTTAGTCCCTTGCCTTGCAAGAGTTCTTGGCCTGATGAGGAGACAAATACATAAACAAAGAAATGAAAATTCCATGTAATAAGTGCTTATCAGAAATACGAATTAATGTGTCGTGGGAAATACAAGATGTGCCTGGACGGTAGATAAAGGCAAGGTGATATCATACGTAAATCCTGAAGATGACAAAAATGAGAAAGTACAAAAAAAATACAGGCAAAGAAACGAGTGAAGAGAGACGAACAGAGCTGGGATGGGGTCCTTGGCCTGAGGAAGAGTAAGCAAGTGTGGCAGCATGGTATGGTTGTGTTGGGAAAACAGAGTGGAAGTGGAACAGAATTAAAGGAGATAAGGCTGAAAAGTTAGGTCAGAGTCGGATTGGGAAGGGATTTGCATTCCAAGCTAAGGAGTGTGGATTTTGTTTGAGGAATTGACCAATGTTTTTAAGAAGTTGAGGCACAGGTTGCAAGGCTGGAGGAGTAGAGATGTCATTGGTAGGATAAAGAATATGGGAGAGAGCATTGCTGGAGAGTTCAGTGGGCATTAATGTTTTATCTACCCTACATTGTGCCCATTTCCTGAGAATAGCAGACATACCTGTTCTCCCATGCCCCGTGTGAATTCATGAACCTAAATGAGAGCTGCCTTTCCTTTCCTTTTCTTTCTTCTTTCTTTTTTTTTTTGATGTGACCCCATTTCCTTAGATATAATGATTGTTTTAGGGGGTGCATGCCAGATGCAAGCTGGTCCAATTATACTGTCCTCTTCTTTTCTCCCTATCTGAGTGTTTGGTCAACATGGGCATATGACCCAGAGACCTTTGTTGATAATTCTGAATTTTGAATTGGCACCAAGGAAAAGAACCATTCTTTTCTGATGATGGATCTGTGAAGTTGCAAATCTAGAGATTCCAGTGGTTATGTCTCCTATTTGGAAGAATTGGTCTTCAGTAGAGAAAAATAGAAATTAACACATGAGGAGAAGTAGGTATGAGGGACGGAAGGAAAGTGAGTTCTGGTGGCCTCTCAGTCCCTGATTCCAGGCATCCCTGGCATCCTTGAAGCTAGTTTAATTTCTCCCTGTCTGACAGGCAGTTTGGCTAACATAAGCCAAATAAATTAGCCATTTTGCCCAAGATAGTTACCTTTGAGTTTCTGACATTTGCAACCAAGCATCCTGACTAAGGAAGACAGGAAGATACATCTTGATCTTGATTCATCACAGCTTAAAAGACTCTTCTCCAGACAATAATGGAGCTCAAGAGAAAGGGAAGGGCTGAAGATGTAGACTAGAGAGTTGTGTTTGGATAAGTGGGTATTAAAGCCTTGAGACAGATGAGGTTGCCTAAGGTAAGTGTAGAAGATGGTGAGAGGCAAGGACCGAACCTTGGAGAATGCCAACATCCCAGAGTGTACAGAGGAGGACCTGGCTGTTTCATACCTGGACCCTCTCTGATTTTATCCTGCTCTTCCAACCTCACAGTCCTCAGCAGGGGGAGGGGGGAGGCAATCTGGCAGTCCATAGGGTGTCACTAGGTTTCCTTTTATTTTATTATTTTTTTAAAGTGCTCTAGGCCATATCTTCTGAAATCTTCCTCCTATAGCTTTCAGGTATGGAAGTAACTCTAAATTCTTTTCTAGAATGTTCTTTCCTGTATTTGAAATCTGTGATCACATAACCTTAGGTCTGATCTCTTCTTTTTTTTTAAAATATTTTATTTACTTATTTGACAGAGAGAGAGCTCACAAGAAGACAGAGAGGCAGGCAGAGAGAGGGGGGAAAGCAGGCTCCCCACTGAGCAGGGAGCTCGATGCGGGGCTCAGTCTCAGGACCCTGAGACCATGACCTGAGCTGAAGACAGAGGCTTAACCCACTGAGCCACCCAGGCACCCCAGGTCTCATATCTTCTTCAGGGAAAACCTCTCACTCCTTTCAGCCATGACTCATCTGATAATACCAGATTTTACTGATCTCCTCTAAATGTTGGTCCACATTGCTTATGAAGGGGGTGTCTGGAACAGACATAGTATTTCAACTCTAGCATGCCTAGCACAGAGTACAGTGGGACAAATCCCTCCCCAGTCTGCCATACTGAACAACATACTGGTGACTCTGTTAGGAAATATTGTACTTGTGGCAACCAAAACATCCTAGATCTTCCCCCCCAATTTAGAAATTTCCAGGAAACCAGACAAATAGAAACTATAATTTTGTGATTGCCTTTGAGCCTAAATAAATGACTTGACATTTGTCCCTGTTAAATTATTTTTAATATGAAAGGGTGATCATTGTAACATTATCTGTAAGATTAAATAATTGGAAACAATATATCTAGCCAAAAGTGGGAGAATGTTAAATATATATATAAGATAGAACATCATGTCTATGAAAAATGATCTTTCTGAAGTGCATCTAATGACATAGGAAATTGTGTGTGTGTGTGTGTGTGTGTGCGTGTGTGTGTGCGCGCACACACACATGCACCACATACTAAGGGCAATGCTGGGCTTAAACCCTATGTAATAAATTCTTAAAAGTCGTTCCACTGGGAAAGGGACTGGCACTCGGGAGGATGGGAAGGAGTGTCCCTGCTCAATTTAATCTTACTGGTATTGATCTACCTTTTCAACTTTAAGAAATGTTTTTGATCCTACTTGTATTGCCCAACAATTCTTCTCACCTAAAGCTTGATCTGTCAAGTGATTATGCTATGGGGCAAGAATAGAGAGCTGCAGTCAACATCCAGGAATGCACTGAAGTTTTGAATCCTAGGAGCCCAAACCTACTGGGATATATGACTTGAGCCCTATATTAATCTCTAACAATGCATTAGTAGAAAATACATCCAGGCTGGAAGGCTTATTAAAAGAACATTTCATCCATATAACCCCCTCTAGCCAAGTTTGGTGTTATACCTTTCAGGAAGACCCTCATAGCCCAGGGTTCCCATTGGTGCCTTGCAAGTCGGAAAGTCCTGAGCTCACTTTGTGCCTCAGTAGAGGATTTTGACCAAAACACAACCAAGACTTTTCTTTCCCATATCAGCAGAATGGGATTTGCTTTATGTGAAGGTTCTCATGTTAGTCTAATGCCAGGACAAGATGTAGTTCCAACAAGGTACTGTTGCATTCAGCTGCAGTAGAAGGAAGGTAGATTAGAATAAAGGCATTTTCATCTCAAAGAACTTCAGATGGGAACTGAGGAGTCCTGACAGCACAATATGGAAATTAAGAGAGAAAAGCAAGAAAGAAAAAGAAGATTCTGACAAGGAAATCAAGATGCATGTTCATGGATATTTTCCTTTTGATGATAACAAAAGAATGATACATTTACATACCATGTGAATGCTACATGTACTTAACAAAAGTCCATTTTCCTTTTCCTTTCATAGAGTTCTTGAAGGACAGGAGAGATCCATCTCTCTGAACAACAACAGACAGGGAAATGATTAATGCTCTAGCTTCTGAATACCTCTTCAAATCTGATATCTATAAAATAGTTGACTACTGGGAAAGAAGTTGAACAGAACAGAAAGAAGCTTCATGTAGGGCAGGAAAAACAGTTCTCCCTCGACCTTCTGAATTCTTGGCTGAGACCCCCCCTGTAATGAAAGACTGACTAACAAGAGGAAACAAACAGAAACTTATTAACAGATGTACCTCATGTATAAAGGGGAGATACTCAGGGAAAAATGAATAACTCCCTGAGATGGCTTGAAATTCAGGCTTACATACCATCTTAAAAGGAATAGGATTGGATGTAGGTCTCTTCGGGGAGAATAAATGAGTTTTAGGAGAGATAGATGGACCCTCAGAAGAACAGATGGGAAGTATAATAGTGAGTGACGCAGTTTCTCTGGGTGTGGTGCTGACTTCTAGTCTCCTCTCCTCCAGGAGAGTCAGTCTTCCATGTCTGATGAGACTCTCTGGGGAGGGGATTTCTGACAATTGAGTTCCTTTTAGAAGATCTGTCTTTGGGCAGATATGGTTGTTCAGAAAATCCTCTCCTTGTATTTGCTATTTTTCAGAGTGTCTATAGTTCAAAATAATCAACATAGCTCAGCAGCATATTTTGAAGTGGAATATTCTGTTATCCTTCATTAATATTTGCAAATAGAAAAGTATTTCTTGGATTGGAAGTTATTACCTCAGCAATGAGGTAATAAATAGATGTCTTTTAAGTTTTTTCATTTTTATAAAGATTTATTTTTATTGTGTTGTTAGTCACCATAAAATACATCTTTAGTTTTTGTGCAGTGTTCCAAGATTCATTGTTTATGTACAACACCCAGTGCTCCATGCAATATGTGCCCTCCTTAATACCCACCACCAGGCTCACTCATCCCCCCTCTAAAACCCTCAGTTTGTTTCTCAGACCCCACAGTCTCTCATTGTTTGTTTCCCTCTCCGATTTCCCCCAATTCATTTTTCCTTTCTTCTCCTGATGTCCTCCATGCTATTCCTTATGTTCCACAAGTAAGTGAAACCATATGATAATTGACTTCTTCTACTTAACTTATTTCACTCAGCATAATCTCGTCCAGTCCCATCCATGTTGATGCAAAAGTTGGGTATTCATCCTTTTGATGGCTGTGTAATATTCCATTGTATATATGGACCACATCTTCTTTATCCATTTGTCTGTTGAAGGGCATCTCAGCTCTTTCCACAGTTTGGCTATTGTGGATATTGCTGCTATGAACATTGGGGTACATATGGCCCTTCTTTTCACTACATCTGTGCCTTTGGGGTAAATACCCAGTAATGCAATTGCAGGGTTATAGGGTAGCTCTATTTTTAATTTTTTAAGGAATCTTCACATTGTTTTCCAAAATGGCTGCACCAACTTGCATTCCCACCAATAGTATAAGAGGGTTCCCCCTTTTCCACATCCTCTCCAACATTTGTTGTTTCCTGCCTTGTTGATCTTTGCAATTCTGACTGGTGTAAGGTGGTATCTCAGTGGTTTTGATTTGAATTTCCCTGATGGCTAATGATGATGAACATTTTTTCATGTGTCTGCTAGCCATTTGTTTGTCTTCATTGGAGAAGTGGCTGTTCATGTCTTCTGTCCATTTTTTTACATGATTATCTGTTTTGGGGGTGTAAGATTTATTTATTTTAGAGAGAGAGTGTGTGTATACATGAGCAGGGAGAGGGACAGAGGGAATGGAGGAAGGAGAGAAGCAGACTCTTTGCTGAGCTTGGAGCCCAATACAGGACCTGATCTCATGACCCTGAGATCATGACCTGAGTTAAAATCAAGAGTCAGATGCTTAACCAACTGAGCCACCCAGGCGCCCCTAAATAGATGTCCTTTTTTAAACAACTGTTAGTGTGACATCAAGTTAGTTAAGATCAAATTAAAACATAATACTGATTTCTCTCTGCTCATTTTACCACCTGCTTCTCCCTAAGAAGGTGACTAACTCTGACTGGGGAGCAAACTTCCCTTGTCTTCTAAAACCGAGGCTTTAGAATGAACTTCTCTAGGTTTTAATAGTGATGAAGTGTTTCCCAGGATGCAATGTAGTCTGTTTACTGCCCTTGGGAGAAAAATCACTGGCCATCTCATAGCTGCCTACCCCAACATCTTGTCTGTGGACAAAGGCAACTGCACTGACCTCAGGGACACTAAATTCCCACAGAAACTCATTTGCCATGAAAATGAAGCACAATGTTTGCATCCTGTTTCCTCAGTCTATGCATGATGGGTAATCATATCTAGAGCCCAAAGGGACTCAATAACACTCTACAAACCCCTAAAGGGTTATTATGTGGGGGATGATGGCCAACTGGTCTCCATCTTCTCTGAGAACAGACCAGAGAGACCAGATTTAAACTATAGCACAAGATGTTTTAGTTAAACATCAAGAAGAATTGCCTGTTACTGTTTTAAGACACAGAATTGGTGACCAAGGGCAGCTATGAAATTACTTGCATTGAGGATCTTTAACAGGAAAGACAGGCACATGGACTAGGCAACCTGCCAGGACAGGTGTACATAGAGGCCACCCTTCATGGGATCTCCCTCTAGGGAGATGTGCACTTGTCCTTAGAAGTGCTATCATGAGACTGACCCCAAGGTGGGCCCATTCCTTATCTCCTCTACTAGATACTAACAATGTTTAAGGCAATGAGAATGTCTGGCCTGGCATTTTGAACATAGTAGATACTCAAGACAGATTTTTGGAATGAATGAATGAATCAGATGGAATTTTTCTTTGCAGTTCCTTAATTCCTCACCTTCTTTTCTACCTCTTCCTCCTTTCAGCACCCTTCCCAGTTCAAGTGATCTCCCAAATCTTCCAGTTCAGAAATTGTAGAGTCTGGGTTTACTTGTGTTATTACTACACCATTTCACCTTTCTTTGCAAACACAGGTCTTATAAGTCATACCTGAATATGAGTTCCTTAATAACAGAATAAGTGCTTCCAATTATACACATTATCTCAATGAATTCTCACAATTTTCTGGACTAGGTGTCATCATCCTAATTTACAAATAAACTAAAACTTAGAAAGACAGACATGTCCAAGGTCAAATAGCTAACAAGGATTGTAAACTCACTGACTCTAAAGCCCAGCATTCAGACAAGGTCATATGAGCTCTCTCACTCAGGAATATATATATATAGCAGTAAGGGTAAGGGAGGGAAAAGGAAAGAGAGTGAAAGAGAGACAGAAAGAGAGAAGGACAGACACACACACACACACACACACACACACACACACACACACATACAAAGACATTAGTCTTCAATGATGGGATAGCAAATCCAATTCACTAGGGTGAAGGAGACATGAATTGAACCTTATGAGGAATTAACCCACTACATTCAAGAGCAAGCTTGGGATCCTGCCACCTAAGCCTACCTAACCTTATACCAGTTACTTCTTAGTGCCTGCAAAAAGCAAGCAGGCCCCACTTGTCTCATGGGATGGGTGTCTCCAGGCACCAAAAGCTATGGACGTGCTTTCGGCCCTAATATTTGAATTTATGTCACTGCCCTGCAACCTTGGGACTCTAGCATTTCATCCACTTGCAGAATTCACTCTCAACCCTCCCCTTCTGGCATCAGAACCCACCAGAAATAGGATCTCTGTCAACAGTGCAGTTTGACAGCTTTTCACTCCTTCAGTTGCATTTTGTTCTGATTGTGGATCATTCATCGAAGGGGGGAACTTTTGATCAGACTTGGATCACAGAACCCCAAAGCTGTGATGTGTTTAGCTGCCATATCAGAAGTAGCAAATACAGAAATCTGTAGTGCCCCCTGCCCAGGCCTCACACACTAAGTTCCCCCGGTGAAGTTCTTACTGCTTGGCCACATGGGTTGATCTTCCCAAACTCCTTTTAAAGAAAGTTATAAATTCCCTCCTTGCAATTATGGTGTGATTTACTGGGGAAGTGTGGTTTAATTTGTACAAAATTTTCTTGAATCAAATAAATCACACTAGAGCGATTGTCTGTTGAAGTTTTATTATACATCCAAGGAAGATGGTCCAGTTAGCATTTCAAGTGGGGGGCTGGCCCCTTCTACAGCAGGAAACTGACTGAAAAGGGAAAACAGGTTTGCTTTCAATGATCTGTTGGGGTTTTTTATGTATTTATTTGAGAGAGAGAGAGAGAGAGAGAGAGAGAGAGTGCATGCATGAGTGGGTGGAGGGACAGACAGACTTCCTGCTGAGCATGGAACCCCATATGCGGCGACCTGAGCCAAAGGCAGATGCCTAACTGACTGAGCCACCCAGAGCCCCTCAATGGCCTCTTTTGTCCTGGTTTGTAACTGCCATTCTCTATGTGTAAGAGATACCTAAGCAGCAGGAGCTGGAATTTGGAGCCCCCATTTTGGAAGAATAAGAAACACTGGGGATATACCCACTTTTAACTTGTCAGAGAGTAAGGCCTATGGTATACGTTTGTATCCAAGGTAGCATGTTACAGTGACTAGGCACATAGACTCTGAAGCTGGACATCCTGGGCTCTAGTCCTGCCAGCACCTGCAGGCTGTGTGACTCCTCTCACTTCAGTTCCCTCATTGGTAGAATGGTGCCCTTCTCCCAGGGCTATTGTGACCATTACATGAGCTGATGCTAGGCGAAGTGCTTAGGACACACCTGGAACACAGTACGTGCCTTACATCTGACACAGCACCTGGTGCCCAGGGGCTCAGTAAATGCTTGTGAATGACTAGCAGCAGGGCCCACTCCACACCTGTAATCAACCCTGCAGGGTACGCCTACCACTAGATCCGAGCGACAGATTGTGAGTAGGTGGAATGACTGACCAAGCAGAGAGTGAAATATCTTTGGGGTACTTTATAATAGTATTGATTCTTCTGAGTCAGGGATTCTCGTGTAGGGTCCAGCATATGTACAAGGAGCTGGAGGCCTGGGGAAGAAAGGAGATCTGTGAATTCTTCAAATAAGAGAAGCAGCAGTCCTCTGCTCACCTTAAAATGTGTTTGTCTATATTGTAAACAAGCCACCGAGCTTCCCTGGCAGGTGTCCCAAGGGCGACATCTCAGGAGCCATGAAGCCCTAGAGGGCTTCCCAGGGGTGTGCAGAGTCACCCACTTCTCCTGTATGGTTTTGGTCTCTGCTGTATTTCTCTTCCTGGTGCCTTCCTGTTCCTCCTTTCCTTGTCCTCCTTTGTCCCTTCTTGTGATCCCAAGCCTCTAAGGACTGTGTCATGTATCAATTCCCAATATTTAGATATCATAGAAAACATGATTCTGTGATCCACTGGAGAAGAGCTGTGATGTAAGCCTCACACCTGTGGGAGATCCACTGAACTTCAGTATGTCTTCAGTACATGTCCTTATGCACGTGTGCATGTATGCATATGCACTTGCATGGAATTTATAAGTAATTATACATAGATACACTTCAAAGACTATCATGCCAGCACTTAGATTGCCCTAAACTAGAAAATGCCTTGCTTCTCCTGCTGCCTGAGGCTTTTGATTTTCTGTGTTCCTTCTACATTTCAATGACTGTAATATCCGGAATACTCACATTACACTAAATGTTGGATGTAGTTCAATGCCTAAAAATGAAAGAAAAGAAAAATTTGTCCCATCTCCTATTTTTCCTAGCATGAGAATCCTTTATATTTTTCAGAAAAGATTTTTCAGAAAAAGTTACCAACTGATGAACTTGAAGTTCTTACTAAGTACATCAGTTGACTATATTTTATACATACCTCAGTTTTGACATTTGCTGAGGACTACATTATCCCTAACCTTCACCCTTTGTTCCCTACCCTCCAGCCTATGTCTTCAAGGAAGGAGATGGTGTTTCCCAATTATGTATCCCCACCTTCCCTAACAGCACCCAAAATATAATTTGTTAAATGAAGTAGTGATGGTCATGTATATGATTGATTGATTGTGTGTGTGTGTATGAGAGAGAGAGAGACTGTGTGTGTGTGTGTGTGTGTGTGTGTGTGTGTGTGTGTTGGGAGGGTTGTCTGCAAGGAATAGAAACTCAAGAGAAAAAGGAGGTTTATGGTAGGTTTTCCCGAGAAGTAGAAACAGAAAATATATCAGGATTTCAGCAGTTTCAAGATAACTGTGTCCTTTCCCTCTGCCTCAAAGTCTCCCTCAAGGTGAATTCTCCCATCTCTGCATATCTGTCCTTCTTTCCTTTGGTCCTCACTGAGCCATCTCCTCTATATTCTTCAACATAGGTTCTGACAGATTTAGCTCATTCCTACTACCCTAGTGGATAGCACACTTTCCACAGGCTGACCCATGGACTGATGCCCAGCCCGGGACTGGGCTACCCGAAGTCAGAGGCATACATTGATCTAATCAGTAGCTACCCCCACCAAAAGCATTACCTGGCCTTGTCGCTTTGAAAGATGGAAGGTGGGGAGCTGTGAACGACATAGTTAAAGGGAACAGTAAATAGAGCAGGAACATTACAATTCATGCAGGGTGTCCCTGAGAAGAGGTGCTGGTACACTGTCACACAAGCAAAAGAATGACTAACTACGGCGTGACTGTTATCTGCCAAGTTTGTTCCACTTCCTTCACACATATCACTCATTTGACCTTTCATGATGTGGTATTAGGATTGTCAGATTTAGCAAATAAAAATGCAGAACGGATGCCCATGTAAAATTATTTGTTGTTTCTCTGAAATTCAAACTTAAGTGGACAGAGTGTATTTTACCTGGCAACCCTAGGTATCCCCACTTTACAGATGAGAACACAAGCTCAGAAAGACAATTGGCCCAAGGACACACAGCTAGGAAGTGGCAAGCCAATGTGGCTTCAGTTCCTATGCCCTTAACACTATGCTAAACTGCCACATGCAAACACATGTGCGTGCGCACGCGCGCGCACACACATACACACACACACACAGAACCCCTAATGAGAGAGTCCTTTGTTCTTGTCATCTTTCAAAAATAAAAGTCCAACACCAGTGAATCCCTTAGCTGGTGTATTAATCAGGGTCCAGGCAGGAGACAGAAATCACAGCAGAAATCTGAAGGAAATCTTTTTTTTTAAAGATTGTATTTATTTATTTGACAGAGAGAGATCACAAGTAGGCAGAGAGGCAGGCGGAGAGAGAGGAGGAAGCAGGATCTCCGATGAGCAGAGAGTCCGATGTGGGGCTTGATCCCGGGACCCTGGGATCATCACCGGAGCCGAAGGCAGAGGCTTAACCCACTAAGCCACCCAGGCGCCCCTCGAAAGGAAATTTTTAAATACAAAGACTTATTAACTCTGTAAAGGGTGGTTAACTATTAAGAAGGGTATGAGAGAATGCTAAGGAGTGGAAAAGCAGTAACTACAGGAAGCAGCTATTGCATTGAGGACTCAGGGAAAACTAATGAAGGAAGAAATTTAGATGCTCAGAGAAAAGGACCTTGCAAGGTTAGGTTCAGACCTCAGGGAGAGTTTCTGGTTGTGACAGGAACATGCCGCCTGCAGCATGACGATGGGGAAATGGGTGGAGGATGCCCATGGTTGAGCTGCAAAGGGCAGCCTGCCCTGGCTATTAAATGCTGATGGGCTATGGCTCCTGACCTGTGACCTACTACACTGAAAAATCGAAAACCGGAAGGAGAAGAAAAAAACCTTCTCTTCTAGGCTTGCACTGTCCCTCCCACACTCCCATTGTCGAAACCTAACATTAAGCCAGCTGGCAAAGAGAAATATAGCCTGGAGAGCCCAGCTCCTGTATTACAAAGCAGGATACAGACGGTGGGTTTGGAGCTGAAAGACGTTAAATTAATAACTGGTGCAGATGGAAAGTACATTTTTTTTTCATCGCAATGATGGAAAGAAGCCCAAAACATCATCATGCAAAGGGGAGATAGATTGACTAAGAGAGGCATTTGCTCCTAAAAAACATGAAGGTTTGCATGAAAACATCTCTTAGAGTAGAGCCGTGAAATGCAGTCTGCTGCCAAGGTATTGGATAAGCAAGACAAGGTGTTATGAAGCCTGTTGTGGAAAAATATGCAGAACACTGAGAGGTTTTTAACCAAGCAAATGCCCAGTACAAAGTTAATAGAGCTGAGAAATTCATTTCCTAAGAAACAGAGTAAAACCAAAGATCAATCATTACAGGATAGATCACTTTTCAGGAGGCCTCCCTAGTTATGACTTTCAAATGGATGGTGATAAACATTTACTATGCAGAATAACATTTACCTCCTGAACCCCTGACATTTCTGGAGAGTGTAAGACTGATGTTTGCCGAGGCAGGGGCATAGACTTGATGAACTGTGAAGACCCCATTCACTGCCAGAGGGGAATGAGTCTGAGGATGATGGATAGAGACAGTTCTGCATACGTGAAGGAGAGTAAATCAGGCATCAGGTCTGTTACTTCAGTTGTGAGATACTGATTGTTCTATATTGTCAGCAGTGACTTCTTTTCCTATAGAACCCTGACTTTCCTGCTTCCATAGCAGCTTCTCTAATTGCAAAGTGTCCTCTCTGATTTGCTCTCTAGACAATCGTGTCTGTCCTGCGAAGTGCTGACTCTTAGCCTTGCTGGGCAAATTGAACACATCACTCTTTGAAATGCCGATGTTGCCAAGGTCAGTCCAAGGGGCATTCTTCTATATTGAAAGCATGCTTCACCCTCTTGCCTACTCTTGCAGTGGCGTCTCAGTATTTATGGAACATCTTCCTCCACAGCTGTACCTGGTCCACACTGATTGAGTCAAGACTCAATTCTGTAGGCATGAAAATACCTCCTACCTTGAGCCAATGCTTTGCATTCATCCTCTTCTTTAAATGTGAAATCAGGGCTACATCCAGCTCCTTTTTTCAAATACCTAAGTGCTTTAGAGATTTTTATATTCCTAATCCTTCCTTGAGGGACAGTATAGTGTAGTGCTTAATAGCACTGGCCAGACTTTCTAGGTTCAAATCCCACCTCTAACCTTTACCAGAATTTGGGTGAGATTTTAAAATTCCTCCATGCCTAGTTTTCTCATCTCTAAAATGAGTATAATAATAATAGTACCTATTTCAGAGGGCTGTCATGAGGATTTATGTACATATAAGAGACTTAGAGTAAGATCAATGGCTTTGGGAACTGTCTTCTTGCCCTAAAGATTTAGAAGGCATTGGGCAACTAGAAATATAGGGCTGTGATCTCTGAAAGAAGAGAAGCAAATTAGATGAGTCCTATGATTTCCCAGCTTACTGACTGGAGGCTGTTTATAATCTGCAGGTCAGAGGAATTCAAAGGAAGTCCTATGCTCTCATTAAGTCGATCAGAACTCAGAGTTTGGGGAGGCCCAAACAGCTAGAATTTGTGCTGCACAGGAGTTCTAGACAGCTGCAGAAGGGTCTGCTCAAGTCTTTGGCTAATGATCTACATTTCTGTGGAGCAAAACTCCATGAGGCTAAGGAAATTATCACCAGAAAGAATAGGCCAAGCAATTCTCAGAGTTCATACAAGGCCAGGGGTAGTTCTCATTCCATCAACCAGAATGGAGAAAGATTATAACATACAGAACATTGGGCAGAGTTCTTAGAAGGGTCATCCTTTAAAGTAGAGGTTGCTCTGGACCCAATTTACCAAACTGAAAAAAAGTTTCTAAAGGAATAATTGTATCTTCTAGTAACTTAATCATACACTAAGACAAAAATCCAACATTCTTTAAAGGGTTACAACAAAATCCAGAACTCAGCATCACACAATTCATGTTTATCATACAATGAGAAATTTCCAGGCATCCTAAGAGGCAGACAATGTGACCCATATCCAGAAGAAAAATAAATCGATAGAAATAGATTTTTTAAATGAGAAAGGTAATGGAATTAGCAGGTTGGGACCATGAACAACTATTATAGTTATGCTTACATATGTAAAGAAAAATATGAACATAATGTAGAGGAAACAATATACAATAAAGACCCAAATAGAACTTCTAGAGATGATAAACATAACTGAAATGGAAACTGCATTATATGAGACTGCAAATTATAGAAGCAGAAAAAGAAAACAGAGTGAAATTGAAGGCATGATAAGAGAAACTAAGAAACGCACAAAGAAAAAACTTAAAAAAATAAAAACAAGAACAGGGCCTCAGTGAACCATGGGGCAATATCAAACATCCAAAACATATGTCACTGGCATCCTAAAAAGAAGAGAGGAGAGAAAAACTACTTGAGGAAAGAGCACCAAAATTTTTCTACCATAAATGCATAGATCCAAGCATCTCAAAAAACCCCAGTTAGTGTAAACATAAGGAAGCCTGCACTAAAAACACTATATTAAATGTCCAAAACAAGTGATAGAATGAAAAAAAAATCTTAAAGCAGCCATAAGAAGAAAAAGAAAAAAAAAAACAGTAGTTCAAAGAAAAAAATGACAGCAGACCTCTTGTCATAAATTGCTCAAGCCAGAAGCAGTGCACATCTTTAAAATGCCAAAGGATTTTTTAAAAAGCCAAAACTTGATTTATATAGCCCAGAAAAACATCTTTCAAAAATGAAGGCAAAATAAACCTTTTTCTCATCTGATTAAAAGCCAAGGGAACCCATCATCAATGACCTACACTAAAAGAGGTCTTAAATAAAGTTCTTCAGACAAAAGGCAAGTAATAGCAAATAAAAATTTGGATCAATAAAAAGAAGTAGAGTGCTGAGGATGGTGGGTATATAAATAAATATAAAATATATCTTTTATCATATTTTTAAATCTCTAAAAACAATTATCTATTTATAGCAAGAATAAAAGCACTATATTATGGAATTAATAGAATATGTAGTAGTAAAATGCCTGACAGCAATTACACAAAGGAAAAAAAGAAGTGGAAGTATAGTGTTGAATGTTTTTTACAGTACAGTTGAAGAAGTATGATATTATATGAAGGCAAATTGTGATAAACAGAAGATGGGTATTGTAAATCCTGGAGAGATTTCTTAAAAAAAAAAAAGAATAGTTAATAATCAAATGATAGAAATAAAATAGAATTATGAAAATTATTTAATTAACTCTAAAGAAGACTAGAAAAGAGCAAAGGAAAACAAAGAACAGATAAGGCAAGTAGAAACTGGTAGCAAGGTGGCAAATTTAAATCTGAAGAAATTAAATAAAATATAAATGCTGAAACAACCCAATTAAAAGCCAGAGATTGTCATACTGGATAAAAAGGAAAGACCCAACTATATGCTGGATTCAAGAAACCCACTTTATATATAAAGACACAGATAGGTTAAAAACACAAAAATAGAAAAAGACATATCATGCAAATACTAATTAAAAGAAAATGAAAATGGCTGTATTAATAATAGGCAAAGCAGATTTCAGAATAAGAGAACATTATCAATGATAAAGAGGGACATGGCATAGAGATGAAGAGGTAAATTCATCAAGAAGACAAAACAGTCTTAAATATATTTGCTCCTAATAATAGGTATTCAAAATGCATGAAGAAATACCTTACAAATTTGAAAGGAGAAATTAGAACATATACAACTACAGTTAGAAATGTCAACATTCCCGTAGTCCTTGGGTGGCTCAGTTGGCTAAGTAGCTGACTCTTGATTTCGGCTCAGGTCATGATCTTAGGGTCATGGGATCAAGCCCCCTGTCAGGATTTGCACTCAGCGTGGAATCTGCTAGAGGATATCTCTCCCTCTCCTCTGCCTGTACCCCTGCTCATGTGTGCCCTATCTCTCTCCCAAATAAAAAAAATGAATCTTGAAAAAAAGATATTTCAACATTCCTCTCTTAGAAATTGATAAAACATTTAGAAAACAACCAGTAAATCTATAGAAAACTCAAAGAACACTATCAACCAGTATGACCTAATTGATATCTATAGAAATTCCACCAAGCAAGAGCATAATACACATTTCCTTCAAGTCCACATGAAACATTCACCAAGATGGACCACATACTATTCCATTAAATAAGCCTCAATAAACTTAAAATAGTTGAAATCACATTGAGTATGTTCTTTGCCCACAACAAAAATGGTAACATAAATACATTAGGGAAATCCCCAAATAGTTGGAAGTTAACACACTTCTAAATAACCCACAGCCAACAAAAAAATTTTAAAGAAAATTAGAAAATACTTTGCACTATATGAAAATGAAAACATACACATATACATTTCTGAGATGCAGCTAAGACTGCTTAGAAAAAGATTTATTACATTGAATGATCACATTAGAAAATTTAAAAGGTCTTAAATTAATAATCTTATCTTCTACCTTACAAAACTATGAAAAGCAGAACAAGTTAAACCTGAAGTTAGCAGAGGGAAGGAAATAATAAAGACAAAGGATAAAAAATGATAGAGGGAAGCAATAGAGAAAATCAGTGAAACCAAGAGCAGCTATATTTAAAGAAATCAAAATTAATAAACCTCTAGCCCTCCTGATCAGTAAAAGGAGAGAAGACACAAATTACCAATATCAGGAATGAAAAAAGGGAGCATCACTACAGATTCTACAGGTATTAAAAGAAAAATCAGGAAATATTATGAAAATGTATATGCCAATATATTCAACAACCTAAATGAAATGAAAACCTTGAAAAACACAAACTGAGAAAGCCCATTGAAGAAGAAATAAACAGGGGCACCTGGGTGGCTCAGTGGGTTAAAGCCTCTGCCTTCGGCTCGGGTCATGGTCTCAGGGTCCTGGGATCGAGCCCCGCATTGAGCCCCGCATTGAGCCCCGCATCGGGCTCTCTGCTCAGCGGGGAGCCTGTTTTCTCCTCTCTCTGCCTGCCTCTCTGTCTCCTTGTGATCTCTCTCTGTCAAATAAATAAAATCTAAAAATAAATAAATAAATAAATAAAAGAAGAAATAAACAGGAAAGTCATCTTATCTATCTAAAATTTTAAATCTGTAATTTCAAACCTGCCCACAAACTTCAGGCCCAAATAGTTTCACTGGTGAATTCTATCAAATAATTAAAAGAAGAAATAATACCAATCCTACAAAAATGCTTTTATAAAGCAGAAGAGAAGGGATGCTTCCTAACTCACTGGTTCAGCATTATTCAGGTACCAAAGCCAGACCACGTTATTACAGGACAGCTACAAACCAATGCACTTCATGAACATAAACACAAAAACCCTTAACAAAATGTTAGCAAATTAAATCCGGCAACATACAAAAAAGAATAATGAACAAGGCAAAGTGGAGTTTGTCTCAAGGATGAAATATTAAAATAAATGTGATTCATCACATTAATAGACAAAAATCAAGCAATGTAATTTATTATATTAACAGAGGAAATGATCAACTCAACAGATGCACAGAGAGGATTTGCAAAAACTAAAAACTCATTCATAATAAAAACTCTCAGCAACCCCGGAATAGAATGGAACTTCCTCAAACTAATTAATCTATGAGTAACCAACAGCTAACATCATATTTATCAGTGCAACTGTATGCTTCCTCCTTAGAACTGGAAAGAAGACAAGAATATCTTCTTTTTTCACTTCCGCTCAACATTATACCAGAGCTCTTTAGCATTACATTAACATGAGAAAAAGAAAGGAAAGGAAAGAGGAAGTAAATTGGAAAGGAAGAAATAAAACAATATTTATAGTTGATATGACCTTGTATATCCCCCCAAAAAAGTGAATCTACAAAAATGTGAATAAAAGGACTAGAGTTTAGCAAGATTGCACAATGCAAGCAGAATGCACAACACATCAGTTGTATTTCTATGTACTAGCAATGAATAATTGGAAATTGGAATAAAGACTACTATTTACAAAAGTGTCAAAGAACAAGAAATACTTAGGAATAAGGTTAAAAGTATGTATAAGACCTTTACCCTAAAAATGATATGTTTATTGACAGAAGGCTCAATATTGAGGTCAGTTGTCCTCAAATTGTTCTATAGATTCAACACAATATCAAGCTGATCCTTGAATTTATGTGGAATTTAAATTACACGGAAACTCAAAGGTCTTAGAATAGTCAAGAGAGGAGTGCCTGGGTGGCTCAGTTGGTTAAGGATCCAACTCTTGATCTCAGGTCTTGATGTCAGGGTCGTGAGTTCAAGCCCTGCTCTGGGCTCCGTGCTGTGTGTGGAGACTACTTAAAAAAAAAGAATAGACAAGACAATTTTGAAAAAGAAGAAAATTTGCATAAGTTTGCACTACTTGATTTCAAGACATATTAAAAATTACAGAAATCAAGTACGATATTGGAATAGATATAGACAAGAAAATCCAGGGGTGCCTGCCTGGGTGGCTCAGTCAGCTAACTGACTGACTGAGGTCGTGATCTCAGGGTCCTGAAATCAAGCCCCATGCCAGGCTCCCTGCTTAGCATGCCTGAGAGAGGCCTGACTGAGAGTCTCCCTCTCCCTCTGCCCTTCCCACCACTTGTGCTCTCTCTGTCTCTCAAACAAATAAATAGATATATAGATAAATAAATGAAAATCCAGAAATAGACCTATATAGGAATGATTGATTTTTGTCAAAGCTGCCAATTCAATGATAGTCTTTTTTAACCAATAGCATTGGAACAATTAGTCATGGTAGAAAAAATGAACTTTGACTTGTTTCACATCAGGTATAAAAAATAATTCCTAAACATAGAGCTACAATTTTAAAAGTTTAGAAGAAACCGTAAGAGAAAAATTTTGTCACCTTGGTTGGGTAGGTACAGGTAAGTACAAATACAAATCAAAAGTACTAATGAATTAAACTTTATCAAAATGTAAAACTTCTGCTCTGGAAAAGACAGTGTCAGGAAAACAAAAGGGCAAATCAAAGGTTAGGTAAAAAAAATTCCCAAACCTGTCTGATAAAGGACTTGTATACAGAATAAAAAGAACTCTTTCAATTAAGTTATAAGAAGACAAATGACTCAATCAAAAATGCGAAAGACTTAAACAGACACTTCAACTAAAGAAAATATGTAAATAGCAAATAAGCACATGACAAAGAAGTCCAACATTACTTAGTCATTAAGGAAATGCAGATGAAAGCCACCGTGAGATGCCATCACACACCTGCTGTGTGTAGGCCACAGTTAAAGACCCTGGCAATACAAAGTGTTGACAAGGATGTGGAGAAACTAGAACGTTCCTACATTACTGGCGGGAACGCGAAAATGATACAAGCCACTTCGGAAAACAGTGTGGTCGTTTCTTAAAACGCTTCTATAAACCCTTGCAGTCCCACTCTTACACGTATATCCAACAGAAATGAACACATACATCAGCAACAAAGACTCCTGAACCTGAATTTTTTCCAGCAGCTTTCTTTATGATAGTTCCACCACAGGAAACATCTGAAACAATTAGTTAATGGATAAACAAAGTGTGACATATTCGTACATTGGAAGACTACTGATATGTGCAGCTGTGTGAATGAATTCAGAAACGTTATGGTTAGTAAAAGCAGACATAAAAGACTATAGTGTATGGTTCCATGTATATGAAAGCCTAGAAAAGCAAAACTACTATGATGAAAAGCAGAACAGTTGTGTCTATGGTCACGGATGTGAGAAGAGGTGGATGTTAAAGGGGCATGAGGGAACTGTGAGAGGTCATGGAAATGTTCTGTCTTGCCTGTGGTGGTGGTTACCAGGGACAGACGTTTGTCAAACTCATCAAACGGCACTCTTAAAATGGAGAATGGTTAAATAACGGCATATGACTCCGTAATAAAAAGATACAGGGTGCCCCGGGGGCTCTGTTGGTTGAGCATCCTACTCCTTGGTTTTGACTGAGGTCCTGATCTCCTGGGTCATGGGATCCAGCCCTGGTTGGGCTCTATGCTCGTTGGAGTCCAGTTGGATATTCTCTGATGCTGCACCCCCACCCCTTGCACACTCTCTCTCTCAAATAAATAAATAAATAAATAAATAAATAAATCTTTAAAAATAAAGACTACAGATACATGTAACAATGTGGATATATCTCACAGACATTATGATGAATGAAGAAGCCAGATACACAAGAATGCATACTGTATTATTCTATTTATTTGAAGTTCTAGAATAGGCAAAAAAAAAAAAAAACCCAAAACCGTGTACAGTGAAAACAGAGATGTGGTTGCCCATGAAGCAGGGGCTGCAGAGTATCGACTGGAAAGAGGCCTGAACTTCTTGGGGGGTGGTGGTAATATTCTGTATTTTGACTGAAGTGTGGGTTACACAGGTGTATACATTTGCCAAAGTTATTGAACTGTACACTTAAGATCTGTGCATTTCATTGTGTACAAATTATATCTCAGGAAAGTGTTCTTAGAAATTTAAAAAATGCTTTCATGTGCATTATTTCATTTGTTCTTCCCAACAACCTAAGAGGGGAATACTGTGAATCACACCTCCCCCAACACACACATTTCACATTTCAAAAATCCAATGTTCAAATAAAAAAATACAAGACTTGCCTGAGCTCACATGGCCAGGATAAGAATTCCACGTCTCCACTCCTGTTCTGCTCTTCTTTCAATTATGTGTGCTCCTGAGTGGTTTTACCTGAACCATGGAACACGGGATAAGTTCGTCCTTTACAGATTAGCCAACGGAATATGACCCTGCACACCCCAGCCAAACCTGTATGTGTTCGGAAACAATAGGACTCCAATAAAAACAGGAACATAAAAATATCCTCCGCGGGGCTCATTCACGTGGGCACAGCACAGTGTTTAAATTACAACCCACATGCCAAGCACTTTCTCCACCCATTGTTAAGTCATAAAACAAAACCACTTAAACGATAACAGCAGTTGAGCAATTGCTGGTTGAGAAATTCCAGTAGATCAGCAGAGTTGCCGATCGCTGCTGTCATCCAGTGGGTTCGTGAGGAGTTTTAGAGATGGGCGAAGCTCTGAGACATCCATCTCTCATTGCGGGTGTCTTAGTGCACACAGCTAGGGCCCTGAGTCCTTCCTCATGAATGTTTCTCCAGGTGTGTGGTCATCGTGGGAGCAGTTGACTCTCCTCACTGACATAACACGATATGATGTGATAGTTGAAATGAGATAGAACCTTCTACTAAATATTAATGTGCAATTGTCCAAAGTCGCAAATATTTTGGCTCTGTTGTAAAAGATGAACAGCAATTTACCCCTTAGAGGTTGGAGAGCAGGAGACTTGATGGTGTTTTATTCTGAATTCTTCCATGAGGAATTTGAGAAATAATTTTCCATTTAATGGATTCCTAGATATTGTTGTTATTAATTTGCTTCTTAAAAAGCATCCTTTGGTCTAAGTTCTGGCGTTCTGGCCTTCCCCCCTCCCACCACCTCATCATGGTTTAGATTTCTTGAAAAGCTTCAGAGTGAACCCATTCCTGCACCTTTCTACCTCCAGATGGCGCTCTTCTCATTCTGGCTTAGATTGCCTAGTTCACAAAAATGCCAGGAAAGATGGTATCGGCGGTAATTGTCTGGCATTCTTCTTTTTGTGAAGGCTCTCACACAAAGCACAATCCTCCCTCCCTTCCTCCCTCTCTCCCTTTTGTTCAAGGAATGTTACTGAGCACTTACTATATGCCAAGTATTGGAAATGCAGAGTTAATAATGACAGTCCTTCTCAAGTTATATCCAATAACAGAGACAGATGTGGATCCAGATAATTATAACACAAATTTTAAAAGGATTTTTAAAATTAATTATTTATTTGTCAGAGACAGAGAGAGAGAGAGCACACAAGCAGGCAGAGGCAGGGAGAGAAGCAGGCTCCCTGCCGATCAAGGAGCCCGATATGGGGCTCCATTCCAGGACCCCGGGATCATGACCTGAGCCAAAGGCAGCGGCTTAACCGACTGAGCCACCCCAGCGTCCCTATAACACAATTTTAAAGCACTAGATGCAAGAAGATGAACTTGGGAAGTTAGGTCTAGATTGTGAAGGGACTTGTGTGCCATGTAAGGGGGCAGAGTTTCCTGAGAGGACAATAGAGAATCTTGTAGTGTTCTAAGCAGGGAAGAGACAGGGTCCGATCTGAGTTTTGGAGGGATCACTCTGGCCTCCATGTGTAGGATGGATTGGGGCTGTGAAGATTAGAGCCTCCTGACCTGCAGCAGCTGCTACCTAAAACTTTCTTCACCACTTGGCTTCCTGGAACTCAATCTTTCCCGCGGTAGTAAATATTACCACCATCCATCCAGTTAGGCACCCTCCCTTTCCACTGTGCCCCACCCCAATCCGTCAAGCCTGCACCATCATTAAAGTACATCCGGATCCGCCCACTTCTCTCCATCTTTCCCACCACCACTCTAGCCCAAGCCACCACGACCCCTCATTTGCACTGTTGCAGTAGTGCAATACTGCACTGCCTTACTCTTACCACCCCCAACAAATCCATGGACTGAACACTAATCAGAGGGATTTCCTAAAAACATAGGTCAGAGTATGTTACCCCTCTGCTTAAAATCTATCCATCACAAACATTCTCCAACTCTAATCTGAGGACAAAAAGGCTTCCTGTTACTTGGTCTCATCTGCCTTACTCCAAATTGGTAGCTCGTGCTCGCTCTACTCCAGCCTCCCTGTTCCTTAGTCCCTCCAACAGTTTGCAGTTTCCGGTTCCTGGAATTCTCAGCACAAGGATGGCTTCTTCATCCTCCTTAGCTCCCACATTTCCTCTTCTAGACCCAGCTGCCCTCTGCCCTGGGGTGCTTTCTCTCACTCACATTGCTCAGCTTATTCTCTTCCTAGAACTCACCAAGATGGGTATGCACCTTGTTTAGCAACTTTCTTGCCTAGCTCTCCCTCTGCAATAGAAGCTCCAGGAGATTAGGGACGTCTCTTTTACTCATCGCCATGTCCTCAGGGTCTAAAAAAGAACCTGGTGCCAAAGGCGTGTCTTGAATAAATGAACATGGGTGATTTAGGGGGCATGGCAACAGTTCAGATGAGCAATTGTGAGAGCTTGAACTAAATCAGCAAGAGACAGGATAGGAAACACAGGAGGTTTCAGTCATTGTACATGAAGAAGATTGCATCAGTAAGACTCGGTGACTGAAGGGCGAGCGGAGGTGGGGACAAAGGGTAAAAGATATTTCTTGGCTGGGTGGATAAGGATGCCATTGATGTAATGCAAAATTCAGGAGGAGCAAGATTGAACCAAGCATGTGTAGGAGCTGTGGGGCTGGAGAAGATGAAGAAAAACACTGACTTGATCTGTAAAATTGGCTAGGGCTCCATGATGATTTTACAAATAAAATAAGATAGTAGATATTTTCATTTGAAATCCAGGTTTTTGCAGTTTAGGCGTGTATTAAGATATTTCTAAGTCTACTGACTTTTTCTACTTCTAAATTCCTTGTCTCCTCTTCTACCTCAACAAATGTGTTTGTGTGGGGCACCTGGGTGGCTCAGTGGGTTAAGCATCTGCCTTCGGCTCAAGTCATGATCCCAGGGTTCTGGGACTGAGCCCCACATTGGGCTCCCTGCTCAGTGAGGAGCCTGTTTCTCCCTCTGACTGCCACTCCCCCCTGCTTGTGCTCTCTGTCTCTGTCGGACAAATAAGTAAAAAAAAAAAAAAAAAAAAAGAAATGTGTGTGTGTGTGTGTGTGTGGTGTGATCCAATCAAAGAAAATGCCAGAAAGTGAATATCCCAATTTAACTGATCGAGATTCTGCAACTTTTCCCCCATTTTTTGAACATGAAGTCTTCTGGCTTCAAAACACTTAAAATCCCCTGAACCATTTGACTTTTTTCAGATCCGTAATGTACTCTGAGCCCAGGTAGTAAAAGGTACTAAAAGAAATGGGCAGTCTTAAAGGCAGATAGGACCTGAGAGGTGATTCGGTTCGGCTGCAGAAGAAAGCATCCAGGGTAAAGATGGCCTGTCAGGTGCCTGAACCCAGAAAGATGCCAGGAAAGTGGAGGTCATCAAGGGGTAACATACTCTGACCTATGTCTTTAGGAAATCCCTCCGATTAGTGTTCAGTCCATGGATTTGTTGGGGGTGGTAAGAGTAAGGCAGTGCAGTATTGCACTACTGCAACAGTGCAAATGAGGGGTCGTGGTGGCTTGGGCTAGAGTGGTGGTGGGAAAGATGGAGAGAAGTGGGCGGATCCGGAACACCCTGAGTTTGAACTCGGCTTCCGACTGTGGCAGCAGAAGACGTCAGAATATCGGCCACACGTCGGCTGCTGGTTGTTGCTTGTTGCCACCGTGGCTCTTTGATTCTCCACCTTCACAGCCTGCACCGAAGCTCATCATTTTCCCTTTCAGGGTTGTTCTGGGTACTGCTGCAGGACTTGCGAAGAAGGCACTGCCTTTCACAAAACTGCTTTGTTTTTGTGTTTTAAAAGATTTTTTTTAATTTATTTGAGAAAGAGAGAGTAAAGCGAGCAGGGGGAGGCAGAGGGAGAAAGAAGCTGAAGTGGACTCCACGCTCAGTGCTCAGCACCCAACCCAACACGAGGCTCGATCTCATGACCTGAGCTGCACCCAAGAGTCATAGACTTAACCAATGGAGCCACCCAGGCAGGGGTCCCGTTCTGTTGTTTCGATGGCAGTGTTAGCCTCCCACCTTCATGCCGTCTGATACCTTAGCAAGTGAGTGGTCTGAGTTACACTCTCTGTTCCTTCCCATATACGAACGTCTTCTCTCCCTTTCCCCTTCTGCTTCCCGTGCAGGACATCTGGCATCAGCAGGGGTTCTGGACGCATGACACCGGCCACCCAAGTGGTCTCGGGGATAGCCCTCTGAAGTGAGAGCTGATGCAGGCTTGGCGTGTTCGTCAGCCTTCTCAAAACCCTCTGACATTCCACCTGGGTCTATGCTGTTCCTCTGCGGGGTATCACTTGAGACTCTGTCCACAGGAATCCACAACGATCAGACAGACCCTAGAACCATGTGGGCACACACTACACGTTTGCCCACCCTGGTGCTGGCAGCGGTGACCAGCCCACCTGGTATTTAGGACACGAGGCAGAAGTGCACAGCCGTGGTGACCACGCTCTGGTCATTTTCTGAATTCCAAAACAGACAGACTTCTGAGCAAATTGTGCCCTCGACACCTCTTGGGGGGCCAGATCTTTCCTTCACGAGCCAGACACAGTTCTGGCTACACAGGGCACCAAAAGGCAGAAGAGCTCATTTTCTGCTCGTGGCCTCCCAGAGACTACCAAACTCTATCGGCCATCCGTACAGCCGTTTGTGAGCAGGGTGGACATTTTTGTCAAATAACTTGGGGATCTTAACTAGATAGATCCTGAGTCTGTGCCTCCATTACTTAAATACCCTTGAGTCAGGAGAAGGTTGACACTGCCTGTCTGGAGATGAAACAAAATCATCACTGGGTTTCAATCTCCCACATGATTTGACCCCAACTTATAGAATCAATTGCTACTGCTCCCCCACACATATTGTGCATTTTAACAGAATCATACTGATTTTCTTTCAAATACACACTGTGCTTTCCGATTTCTAAAAACCTTCTTCCAGGCACATATCCATCCCTCCACTTATATTGTCCACATTCCTTCAGCTCTGTGGCTCAAACTTATATCCCTAATGCCCGATTTCAGTAATTCTCTCCATAAAGAATTTCCTGTTTGTTCCAGTGAAAATGCTTTCCCCGTTCTTAAACTCTGGTCGCTTAGTTTAGACCTCTGTTATCACATGTTACCTTGCAGTTTAGTTATTTGAGTACATACTTTATCTACCTCCTGCCTTCATTAGACTGTAAACTATCCAAGGGAAGGTCATTCTTTGCCATCTCCATATCCCCCATAGCATCTAAAACAGCCCTTTGCACCTGATAGGAGCTCAATAAACATCTGTTGGGAAATGAATGCGAATCAAGAAATGAGTAGTTAAGGAAACATAAAATGAGTAGTTAAGGCATTTTGGAGCCCTGAAAAACTCAGCTGGTTGCTGGGTCCAGAGTGAAAGAGAAAGGCAAGAGCAGGAAATGTGCTGGTTTGATCTCTCTCTGGAGGCAGCCAGCTGCAGTCCCAAAGAAACACTTTCCTTAAAAAACAAAAACAAAAACAAGAACAAAACCAGCAAACAAAGTTGGCAGAGGAAGTGATGATGTCAACCTTTTATGCCTTCACAAATGTGTCACTCAAATTGAACACCACAGTTTAGACACCGAAGTCTACATTTTCACCCCTCATCTTTCACCTAGGTTTTCTGGAACACATACACACACACACACACACACACACACACACACACACACACGTGTTTCTGGTCGATAAATATCATGCATGTTTTAGAAGCTTATAGGTTTTCTGGATATTCATCCAGAATATGTGTATATTATGTATATTTTAGTTCTTTTTTTAGTTTTTGTAAAGGCCAAGATATAGGCAAGAACTGATTTTGATTAGGCTTAAAATACCCATGGACTATGACTGGTATCAGAAGTATCTCCATATTGTGATGCTGAAAAGTATTGAGCAGGTGCCTGGAAAGCTGGCGCTCTATTCCAGAGAATCCTGGCAGCACTGGCCAAGTCCACAAGGGCGATGGGCTGCTGGGAAGGACAGCTCTGGCTAGGGCCACAGAGCTGTCTGGAGGGGACAAGGAGTTTGTGTCAGAAGGGGACGGTGTTATCTGCATAGATGAGTGGCTGGTCACTCTGGGCTTTGATCTTCCAGAGGTCATGTCTCCAGTGCTGAATCAGTCCTGAGCATCAGATTTCCTTTTGTTACAGACTTCTTGAGGTTTCATCTACAGACCTTAAAATTCATTCAAGTATACAATTTAATTATTTTAACAAATTTATAGAGTTTTGCAACCATCACATTCCAGTTTTAGAACATTGCTAAAATCATGGGGATGCCTGGGTGACTCAGGTGGTTAAGCTGCTGTCTTGAGCTCACATCATGATCCCATTGTCCTGGGATCGAGCCCCACACCCGACTCTCTGCTTGGCGGGGAGCCTGCTTCTCCCTCTCCCTCTGCCTGCCCAAGGCTCTGCCAGCTTGTGCTCGCTCTCTGTCAAATAAATAAACAAACTCTTAAAAAAAAAGGCAGTTGATACAGAACCCAATACCCTGTCAGGGTATTTACTGATCTGCTTTCTGTCTCTATAATTTGCTTTTCCAGGACACTTCCAATAAAAGGACTCATATAATATATATAATCTGGCTTATTTAAGCATGATATTTTTTTAGGTTCATCCATGTTGTTACATGTACTGGTATTTCATACCTTTTTAATTGCTGAATGGTATTCTATTGTATGGCTATATCACCTTGGGTTTAATCATTCACCAACTGGTAGACATTTGGATTATTTCCAGTTTGGGGTCATTATGAACAATGCTGCCAGGAACATCTACTTATAAGTCTTTGTGTGGATATGTCTTCATTTTTCTTGGATAGATTCCTTAGAGTGAAATTGCTGGGTAAGTTTATATTTAATTTATTTTTTTAAGATTTTATTGTTAAGTAATCTCTACACCCAGCATGGGGCTTGAGTGTACGACCCCAATATCAAGAGTCACGCGCTTTACTGACTGAGCCAGCCAGGTGCCCTAGCTTATGTTTAATGTAAAGAGACAACCAAACAGGTTTTCAAAGTGAGTGTGCCATTTTTATTCCTGCCAGAAATGTGTGAGGGTTCCCACTTTTTTGTATCCGTATAAATATAAGCAGTCTAGTGAATCTTTAATGGTATCACATTAGGATTTTAATTTGCATTTCCTGATGACTAATGATGTTGAACACCTTTTCATGTGTTTTATTAGCTATTTATGTTTTGCTTGCTTATTCAAGTCTTTTATCTATTTTTAAATCAGGTTATTTGTTTTCTTGTTATCAAGTTGTAAGAGTTCTTTCTATATTCTGGATATAAGTCCTTTATCAGATACATATTTTATAAATATTTTATCCCTGCCTGTGGCTGGTTTTGTTAAAGTTTCTTTATTAAAGTTTCTTCAAGCACAAAGATTTTTTAATTTTAGTAAAGTGCAATTTATTCATTTTTTTTTATGGTTTCTATTTCAGAGCCATGAGGACTTTCACAAGGTTTCTTAAAGATTTTTCTTCTCCATTTTCTTTGAAAAGTCTCATGGTGTTAGCCCTTACACTTAAGACTATGATGCATTTCTTTTCCTCCAAGTATTTTATTTAAATTCAAGTTTCAATAATAATTCAAAATAATGTCAAAATAAATTATTCAAATTATTCAAAATAATAATTCAAAATAAATTCAATGATACATACAGTGTAGTGTTGGTTTCAGGAATAGAATTTAGTGATTCATCACTTACATAGAACACCCAGTGCTCATCACAACAAGTGCATTTCTTAATGCCCATCACCCATTTAGCCCATCCCCCATCCATCGTCCCTATAGCAACCCTCATTTTGTTCTCTATCATTAAGATTATCTTTTATAGTTTGCCTCTCTCTTATTTTTTTATTTTATTTTTATTTTCCTTCCCCTATGTTCATCTATTTTGTTACTTAAATTCTACATATGGGTGAAGTCATATAGTATTTGTCTTTCTCTGACTGACTTATTTTGCTTAGCATAGTATACTCTAGCTCCATTCATGTTATTGCAAATGGCAAGATTTCATTCTTTTTGATAACTGAGTAATATTCCTGTGTGTGTGTGTGTGTGTGTGTGTGCGCGCGTGTGCATGCATGTGTACGCATGTGTATGAAAAGAGCCCAAGTGTCCATCAACTGAGGATGTGGTATACCACATCTTCTTTATCCATTCATCAGTTGGTGGACGCTTGGGCTCTTTTCATAGTTTGGCTATTGTAGATAATGCTGCTCTCATACCAATATTTTTGTATCCTTTGGGTAAACACCTAGTAGTGCAATTTCTGGGTCATAGGGTAGCTCTATTTTTAACTTTTTGAGGAAACTCTGTACGGTTTTCCAGAGTGGCTGCACTAGTTTGCGTTCCCACCAATAATGCATGAGGGTTCCCTTTTGACTATGCTGCATTTTGAATTAATTTTTATATATGGTGTGAGAAAAACATCCAAGTTCATGTTAGTGCTTACAGATTTTTCCTATCCCAGGTTATTTTTGCAAAGATGGTCATATCTCCACTGAATTGTCTTGTTACTTTAGTTGAAAATCAATTGATCACAAATGTAAGGTTTTATTTCTGGACTCTCAGTTCTGTCCAGTTCTCTATATGTGCATCTTGATGCCAATACCACATTGCCTTGATTACTGAAATTTCTAGTAAATTTTGTAATCATGTAGTGTAACTTCTCTCACCTTTTTCTTCTTTTACAAAATTGTCTTGGCTATTCTAGATCTTTTGCATTTCCCTATGAATTTAGGTTCAGCTTGTCATATCTACCAAAAATCCTGACTAGATTTTAATAAGTCCCTTCTATAAATCAATTTAGGTAGAACTGACATCTTAACGATATCAAGTTTTCCAACCTATGAATACTTCATCTTCACTTATTAAGATTTTACTTCAGATTTAATTTCTTCTTCTTTTTCTAGTTTCCTAAGGTTACTGACTTTAGAACTTCCTTCTTTTGTGATATATGCATTCAATGCTATAATTTCCCTGTAAGCACTGCTTTTACTGCTTTCCACACATTTGGATAAGTTGCATTTCATTTTCATTTAGTTCAAAATATTTTAAAATTCCTTTTTAGATTTCTTTCACCCATGTGTTATTTAGAAATGTATTGTTTAATCTCCAAACATTTGGGGATTTTATAGCTATCTTTCTTAAAAAAAAAAGATTTTATTTATTTATTTGACAGAGAGAGAGGAAGAGAGACCGCAAAAGAGAAAACGTAAGCAGGGGTAGTGGGAGAGGAAGAAGCAGTCTCCCTGCTAAGCCGTGAACCCAATGTGGGACTGAATCCCAGTTCCCCAGGATCATGACCTGACCTGAAGGCAGACGTTCAATGACTAAGCCACCCAGGTGCCCCTCTAGCTATCTTTCTGGTATTGATTTTTAGCTTACTCTCATTGTGGTGAGAAAATGCTTCATATGATTTCTATTTTAAATTTGTTAAGGTTTGTATAAAGGCTCAGAATGCCATCTATCTTGCTGAATATTCCATGTGAATTTGAGAAGAATGTATATTCTACACTTGTTGAATGAAGTATTATATCAATGTCATTTAGATCCAGTTGATTAATTGTGCTATTCAGTTCAACTATATCCTTATTGATTTTATACCTGCTGGATCCATCATTTACTGAAGGATGGGTTTGAACTACAATAGTCTACTTGTCCAATTCTCTTTGCCCTTCTATCAATTTTTGCCTCACTTATTTTGACACTCTGTTGTTAGGTGCATACATGTTAAGGATTGTATCTTCTTGGGGGAATTGACCCTTTTATCACTATGTAATGCCCTTTTAATCAATGATAATTTGTCTTGTTCCAAGTATGTTTTGTGTGAGATTAACATAGCTAATATGGCTTTCTTTTGATTAGTGTTAGCATGGGATCTCTTACCTCACCTCTTTAACTAATATATGTCTTCATATTTAAAATGGGTTTCTTATAGACAACATATAGTTGGGTCTTATGTTTTTATCTGTTATGACAATATCTTGTATCTTAATTTCTATATCTACCATCCACATTTTAAGTAATTCTTATATAGTTAAATATCTACCATATTTATAACTGTCTTATATTTGTTGCACTTGGTTTTTTTTTAGCCTCTCTTTTAATGCCTTTTCTTGGTTCTTATTGAGAACTTCATAATAGTCCATTTCTCTCCTATCTTAACATCAATTATACTTCTTTTTTAGAAAAGATTTTTTTATTTATTTAGCAGAGAGAGAGAGAGAAGGAGGGAGAGAACAGGAGCCAGGGGGAGAGGCAGAGGGACAAGGAGAAGCAGATTCCCTGTGAGCAGGAACACCAACATAGGGCTCCATCCAGGAACCCTATGATCATGACCTGAGCTTAAAACAGAACCTAACCAACTGAGCTACCCAGGCACCCCCAATTATACTTCTTTTCAAAATATTTTAGTGGTTAACCTAGAGTTTGTAATATATATTTACAACTAATCTAAATCAACTGTCAAATGGATCTGTATTTATAATTCTCAATTCCTCCCTGCTGTCCTTTATAATATTGCCATCATTCATTTGGCCAAATGCTGTAATCACCCTGCATATCATTACTATTATTACTTTGTACAAATAGTTATCTATTAGCTCAATTAAGAATAAGAAAATTTAAAGGTTTGATTTTATTTATTTTTTTTAATTTTATTTATTAATTTTATTTAGTATTTCACTTATTTCTTGTCCAATGTTATTCCTCCGATTATATAGATCCAAGTTTCTAAACTATGTCATTTTTCTTCTTTGAAGACCTTCTTTTAAAATATTTCCTAGGGGACGCCTGGGTGGCTCAGTTGGTTGGGCGGCTGCCTTCGGCTCAGGTCATGATCCCGGTGTCCTGGGATCGAGTCCCACATCGGGCTCCTTGCTCGGCAGGGGGCCTGCTTCTCCCTCTGCCTCTGCCTACCACTCTGTCTGCCTGTGCTCGCTCCCTCTCTCTCTCTGACAAATAAATAAATAAAATCTTTAAAATATTTCCTAGGGGTACCAGGGTGGCTCAGTCAGATGGGCATCTGATTCTTGGTTTTATCTCAGGTGGTGATCTCTGGGTCATGGGATCAAGCCCCATGTGGGGCTCCCCGCTCAGCAAGAAGCCTGCTTCTCCTCTCCCTCTCCCTCTGCCTCTCCCCCTTTTCATGGACACTCTGTCTTTCTCTTTCTCTCAAATAAATGGTTAAATCTTGGGACGCCTGGGTGGCTCAGTGGGTTAAGCCGCTGCCTTCGGCTCGGGTCATGATCCCAGTGTCCTGGGATCGAGTCCCATATCGGGCTCTCCGCTCGGCAGGGAGCCTGCTTTTCCCCTCCCCTCTCTGTCTGCCTCTCTGCCTGCTTGTGTGATCTCTGTCTGTCAAAAAAATAAATAAAATCTTTAAAAAAAATAAAAATAAAAAAATAAA
>ML105530.1:176049-275015 GCA_003697995.1 Taxidea taxus jeffersonii | reverse complement strand
CTTCACTCTTGAAGGAAAATTTTGTTGGATATAGAATTCTAGTTTGGTGGGGTTTTTTCTTTCAACTGTTAAGATATTTTACTCTACTCTCTTGCTTGCGTTGAAGTCCAATGCAGTTTTCATCCTTGTGCCTCTACAGGTAAGGTGTCCCTCTCCTCCCCCGTCCCCAACTTCTTTGAAGACTTCCTTTGCCTTTAGTTTTCTGAAGTTTAAATACGAGATGCCTCAGTATAGATATTTTGGTATTTATTCTATTTGGTGTTCTCTTAGTTTCCTATGGTTTAATGTCTATTATTAGTATTGGAAAATTCTCTGCCATTATTACTCAATTTCTTCTGCTCCTTTCCCCCTTTCTTCTCCTTCTGGAATTCCCACTACACACATGTTATACTTTTTGTAATTGTCCGACAGTTATTAAATATTCTCTTCTTTTGTTTTCATTTTTTTTCTCTTTGCATTTCAGTTTGGGCAGTTTCTTTTGACACATCTTGGTTCTCACTGATTTTTTCATCAGCTGTGTACAGTGTACCCATGAGCCCACCAAGGGCATTCTTCATTTGTGTTACACTATTTTTTATTTATAACATTCCTCTTGATGCTTTCTTAGAATTTCTATTTCTCTGTTCACATTCTTGCACATTGCCTACTTTTTCATTAGAGTCCTTCACATATTAATCATAGTTATTTTACATTCCATTTCCCAGAATTCTAAAATCTATGTCATATTTTTTTTTTTTTTTTACCTGCTTCTGATGCTTGCTTTGTCTCCTTAGATGGTTTTTACTTGCTTTTAACATATCTTATAATTTTTCGGTTGAAAGCAAACATGCCTTTGCTTTTAGGCAACAGGAACTGAGGCAAACAGGTCTCTTGTGTGAGGGTTCATGTCAATCTGGCTAGGAGCTGGGCTGTATTTACTGTTTACTGCACCTGCACCTCCCAGGGGTTTCAGTTACCCCCTCTGTCCTTGTGGTTTTCAGCTCTCTCAGTTTAATCTGTTGTTATGATATTGGAGCCCTCTTGATGTGCTGGTGAGGTTTTGGAGGGGGAAGATTTCTATAGCCTTATGGTTCAATTTCAGTCTTTTAGTGTGTCTAAGTCTCTGAGCTATGACCTTCAGAAGTTCTTCTGTGTCTTTTTTGTGTTTCCTTTAGGTGAAACAGGAAGTCCATAGGGAGCTACAGCTGGCTTCTCCCAGTAGGTAAGGCTCTGATAAAGTTGGTCCTTTGCAGATCTTTGCAGATCTCTGTTATGAAGAACACTCCAGGCATATATAAAAATGGTTACTTTCCTCTCACTTCTGCTTGAAACAGGAGGACATTTTTGTCAGATCCTCACCTTGAAGATGTGGTAGTGTTCCTGAAGGTAAAGCCAATGTGAGTGTGGGGGCTTTCCTGAAAATGCACCTGCAGGAGCTTATCACTCTCAGGCAAATCCACACTCAGCGAATTCATCGAAATGATGATTGAAGTATTCCTACCATTTCATGGCCGTAGTAGCTTCTCCTCTGGGGAAGGTGATGGAGGCTGTGATTCTCTGTATTTACTTGTCTCTCCAGACATCAGGCTGACACTTTGCCTTGTGACATCAAGTTTCTGATGGGTCTTAGAAAAGTCATTTATTTTTGGTTTGTTCAGCTTTTATCCTGTTGAAAGGAGGGATGAATTCAAGCTTTTTTCATGTTATAGCTAAAACTGGAGTTCCACCATCCTTTTCCTTTTAATTTTCTTGTTCTTTGAATCTAAGCTACTTTTCTTGGAGACAGCACAGAGATTGGTCTTGCTCTTTTTTATTCAGTCTGACAATCTGTGCGTTTTAAGTGTTTAGTCACAATTCTGCCCTCACTCCCAATGTCTAGGGTTTGTTTTTTTTTTCCCACATCACCAAGCAATTCTCACACATTAGCTGTGTGTCCCACAATTCAACTCAATTCTGACACTTGCTATCTGGAGGCAGCATCAGATTCCACAGATCGAGGGTTCAGTCCCACACGATTGCCCCCCCCCCACTTCAGACCCCAACTGCAAGCTTAGGGTGTTGTCCGTACTTCTGACTTGCTAGATATAAATCAGAGGTTCCTCTGACCCCCTTCTCGGGTTTGATTAATTTGCTAAAGTGGCTGACAGAACTCAGGAAACCAGTTTACTCACTACATTACCAGTTTATTACAAGGAATATTAAAGGATATGAATCAACAGCCAGATAAAGAGATACCTAGACTGAAGGCCCACACAAAGGAGCTTCTGTCCTCGTGGAGTTTGGGACCTGACCTGGTGACATGTGGAAGCATTCTGGTTCACCAACCTGGAAGGTCTCCAAACCCCATCCTTTTGAATTTTTAACAGAGGCTTCATTACATGGGCACAATTGATTAAATCATGGACCATTGGTGATTGAGTCAACCTTCAGCCCCCTTTCCCTCCCTGGAAATCAAAGGTGGGACTGAAAGTTCCAGCCCTCTAATTATGGTTGGTTCCCTTGGTGACCAGCTCCCCTATCTTTAAGGGATTTCCAAGTGTCCACTAATTAACAGAAACTCGGTGGTGGTGGAAAGGGACCTGTTATGAATAACAAGACATCCAACTCATCTTTAGGGCTCGTTTTCAGAAATTGAGGACAAAAGACCACATAAAAGATGTCACCATTGCCCTCATCACTTAGGAAATTCCAATAATTTTGAGACCTGTGAGCTGAAAACCATGGACAAAGACCAAATATATATTTCTTATTATGAATTACAATATCATAGTAGACCACTTATACTTACTGAATTATAAGGGCACCTGGGTGGCTCAGTTGGTTAAGTGTCCGACTCTTGATTTCAGCTCAGGTTATGATCTCAGGGTTGTGAGATGGAGCCCTGCGTTGGACTCCCTGCTTAGTGCAGAGTCTGCCTAGGATTCTCTCTCTCTGCCCTTACCCAGCTCTCTCTCTCTAAAATAAATAAACAAAATCTTTCATCCTGAGCCAAGGAAAGGTATAGGAGTCTGGGGATAGAAAGAGGATGGCCATTCATAGGAAGGTGAGATGAAATGTCTGAAAAGCAAATGTTGCCCTGTTATGCAGGTAAGTTTCTTAAGTACAAAAGTATCTCTAGCAATAGCTCTTTTCCTAACGAAGAAGGGGTATAAGTCCCCTCTCTGAAGGGCCTGATGCCATTCAAGGCGGCAGCCCTTTTGCTGTTTAGATTAAGCTGAAGACATTCCAAAGCGGTTCCTACACATGCAAATAAAGGATGGGACAAGAACCAATAGAAATGGTTCCTACATATGCAAATAGGGAATCAGACATGAACCAATAGAGGCTGATTCTCCATATGTAAACGAGGGACCAAGTGCGAACCAATCAGGGTTATTGCCCTATATGCTAACAAAGGATAGAAAAACAGCCAGTAAGGAAAACTCCCTGTCAGCAGTTTTTCCTAACTGACCAACCCTCCTCGGACAACACAGCTTAAGTCACCTCAGACACCAATCATTTTCAAGGTCACCCACACATGTAACTATGTGACTATGTACTTTTTGCATGTAAAATTGCCTATATAATCTCTGTAAAATTCCAGCGGGGGGCTCCTCCTGAACTCCGCTGTGTTGGTGTGTGGGACGAGCCCCGAGCTGCAGCCCGCCCGCCTGAATAAAGCCTTGCTTTTGCATTTCGGAACGTCTGGCTCTCGGTGGTCTTTTTGGTGGTGGTCTCATGATCTGGGCATAACACTCCAATGTCAATTTAGGTAGTTGAGGGGGACATAAAGAACTTTTCCTTAATCTGCAGTTTCTTGAAAGTAATCAATTGAAAATAATCCTTATGACAGAGGCATATTTTTGGGGTGACAGATTTTGCTCCCCTACAGTACTGCCTTTGAAATATCAAATAAGAAGTTTCCCAGTCCAGAAGTTAAGTTGACAGGTTGTTCCAAATCTCCTTTGAACCAGTCTCAGTCTTGAGAATAGATCAGTTCAGTTAGAGCTGTCTCATTTCAGGAAACAGTCTTACAGGTGGGCTTCCAAAGTTAGACCTTTATTGTGCAAGCGATCAGGTGAGCAAAAGAAAAATAAAAGTTAATGGTTGGAGCAAATAATAAACCTCGTGTCTGAGTCCTGAAAGCTGCCAGTTAAGAATATTTCTAAATATCAGGCTTAGAAACATCTTCAGATGGAAGGAGGACAGGCAGGGGTAATCTGACTGGTTTTCCTGGTTTGCAGGTTGAATGTCTCTGATGATGTCAGCAGGCATGCTGGTAAACTTTCTGTGTGACCCATTCAGCAACAGGCATGGACAAGTCTGTAAACGTGAGCTATCGTGGCAATTTTTCTGATGTGTATATCAAATCGTCTAGCTTCAGTTGGCAGGGCTTCAAAAAAAAAAAGCAGTTTTAGTTCCCAATGATTCCAAGTCAAAGGATGGGAAAAAATTGGAAACATTAGTTTAAAGACTTGTAGCCAAATATTTGAGGAGACTAGAATTCGGGTTCTAGTCCTGTTTATAGGTAAATAACAAAAACCTCAAAGGCAATGGACAATAATGGAATTGAATAGCCACAAAAGGTGCTACCAAAACATAATTTTTTCTCTCTAAAATCACTTTCATTGTTACCAAAGATAGCCACATTAAGACTGATTTGTTTGCAAAATAGGTCTAGTTTCAAAAAACTTGGCCTGAATATTTACATAAGTGCAGCAAGAAGAGTGGTTGATGACACAGCCTCTTTTAAATCTGTTTTGCTGGAACTTTTCATAAGGAATCTCAGATTGAACTTTTATTTATTTTATTTATTTTGAGAGCGAGAGTGAGCCCAAGCTCCCACGTGAGTGGAGAGGGGCAGAGGGAGAGAGAGAAAATCTTTTTTTTTTTTTTTTTAAGATTTTATTTATTTATTTGTCAAAGAAGGAGAGAGAGAGAGAGAGAGTGAGCAGAAACAGGGGGAGCAGCAGGCAGAGGGAGAAACTGGCTCCCTGCTGAGCAAGGAGCCTGATTCAGAGCTCCATCCCAGGACTGGGATCTTGACCTGAGCCAAAGGCAGCCACTTTACCAACAGAGCCATGCAGATGCCCCTCAGATTGAATTTTTAAAAGCCTCCCCAGGCTAGGAAGCCAAGCCAAAAGCTCACCATCAGACTTTGCCTGCAATACCTATAGATCTGCATAATTTCCTCTCTTTGAGGTCCCAAAGATAGCCTGAGGTGCCTGCATCCGCCAGGAAGTGACCTTCCTTACACCTCTTTAGATTGTCAGGAAGTTTGTAAACAACGTAACAGGCTGTTTTTCCAAGGGGCTTTACTGGTTCATAAAGGCAGCCTTAGTTCCTTAATGCAAAGGGGCTTTACTGGTTCATAAAGGCAGCCTTAGTTCCTTAATGCTGTCGCGCATATCTGATTCTATGCACAGCTCTCTCAGATACGACATTCCAGTCAAAGCCTTGGTAATACAACAGATGTTTCCAATTTTGTCCTGTTACAAGGAGAGCAAATTCTTACTGAACTGTAAACTGTGCTGCCCTGAAAATAAGAATACTCACTGACCAAGAGTTTCCAAATTCTGGAGGAATCAGGTAGGGAGAAAATGCAATTGTTTTATCTTTGTTTCCAAAGGTACAGTTTACCAAGTTATTCCTCTCATACATAGGTAGCTTAAGAAAAAGTTTTCCTTAAATCTGGAAAAGCAAAAGTTTCAGACAAAAAATCATAAAAATTATAATCATCCTCACCAACGTATTCAGTCCCATGTTATTAATTGTTGTTTTGTTTGAATCCAGTGTTTCCACGAGTTCTGGAAAATTCTTACCCATTTGGTTTTTTGATCAGAAGCCTCTCCTTTCCAGAGTCCTTTCCATGTGGGAAGGAACATTTTTGTGGGAATGTTTTTGCAAAAGCGTCAGAATAAAACAATGACTGTAAATGTAAGACTCACAAATGGCCCCGGCTAAAGATCTGTTGAGAGTTCATTAGAATACTATTAGCAAAGAAATTTGCTTATTCCCATGACACACAAATTTTAAGATAATAACTGGAGTTTCAAGTGGTAACATTATACCAGGACATACTAGAATTTTAGGAATTTCATTCGGTTCTGGAATGCTTTTATATCAGTACAAACACAACATAAAAAAGACTTACTACTACTTCTTATTTGACAATGCTTCTCCTGTAATTTAACATATTAAAAGAGCCTAATTAGTGTAAAATCTGCCTTTTTATAAGGAGAGAGAGAAACCTTTTGAGATGTTCTAGGGACACTCTGGAAATTTTCACAGTTGATTCAAGGTCAAAAAGACTTCATTTGCAATTTGATTTAGGGAACTTTGTCACAAATATCAAAAGGTTTGAACACTTAACTCGTAAGGATCACAGATCATTATGAAACAATATTTTGTTACTTATTTAACCAAACTGACGATTAAAGATATCAAAGGCAAACACAGAAGGTTCATAGTTGTGAGCAAAAGTTAGATGTTCTAATATTGAAGAATTTCTGTCTTCTTGGGGGAATCAAAGATTTGATTAAGACAGCATGAAGCACAAAAAATTATTTATGAAGCAAACGCTTTTCATCCTAGGCAGATGACTTAAAAGGTAAAGAGAACATTTTTATAATCTCTTACCCTGGGGGCAGACCAATAGTCCAAGAAAACTTTGTCTTTTAGCAGTTGAAAGAAAATCAAGTTTTGGTTTTATATAAGTACACTCCTAATTTTATAATTTTAAGATTTTATTTATTTATTTATTTATTTGTCAGACAGAGAGGGAGAGAGAGCAAAGGAGCACAGGCAGACAGAAAAGCAGACTCCCTGCCGAGCAAGGAGCCTGATGTGGGACTCGATCCCAGGACGCTGGGATCATGACCTGAGCCGAAGGCAGCTGCTTAACCAACTGGGCCACCCAGGCGTCCCTGAATTTTATAATTTTATAACCATTCTAATATATGTATTCAATCCCAGCCAACTTGACCACACAAGGTCGGATTCTCTCTCTCCCTCTCTTTCTAACTTTCTATGTACTTTGTCCTTGATTCTTTCCTTTCCCATCTGATATTTCACTTTCTGACCAAATTACTTTCTTTTCCCCATGTATCCATTTCTCATATTTTTTCTAACCAAAAAAGCACATTTGACTTTCCTTGCATACAGAATTTTTTCCCTTATGATTTCTGATAGTTTCATTATGTATAGTTAAAAGAATTTTTAACCCTGGGAAACCTTAGTTTCTAGTGACAACTAAGAAGTAAGCAATTGTCAGCTGTTACACTAGTATTCTGTATGTTGGCAGATTTGTGAATTCATTTCATCATTTTTAGAAGCACATGCCCTTTTTAATAACACAATCTTTCAGGTGGCACAAGATAGGTCTACAAATAGTCCTGAATATCTTTAATTTCTCTTCAATAGGAAGACAAAAGGAGATTAACCCATGTTCGTTCAGTAATTAATGTTTTATTATTTGATCTTATTTGGAAATGCTCTAGCTATTTAATACTTTTTATTATTTAACTTCGTATAACTCTTAAGTTTCAAGTTACCAAAAGGATTTTGGAAGCTATTTTCAAGTACACATACCATAAAATGTAACCATTGCTAAAAAGTTCATCTATAAACTCTTACCCCATTTGCGTCTATGTGAATCACTGCTCCCAACAATTATGTTTAAGCTGCTCAGAAAAGCCTCATGAGACATTAGACAGGGTCAGCCTTCATCCCAAATTGTTTTTCTTGCTGACAAATTTTATAAGCGATGATATAAATTTGACCATATACCCAAGCAGAATATAAGTCACTTGTTTTGTCTTATAGTCAGTGTTGATAACTCTAAAGACATGTATGTTCCAATCAAACCAATGAACTTCAACTAGCTTTAATTGTGAATATTTTTCCAGATCAAGTGAACCAGATCTGGGTCAGTTTCTGCTATATTTCTGAGAACTTTAGGACTACTCAATTTATAAGCACTTAATTTTAAGCCAACGAAATAGAGCTCTTTGGTAAATTAAGTTGGCAATAACATCCAGAGACAGAAAAATATCACACATCCACAATATGCATATACAGACACAAACATACAGACTGACACAAACAGAGACCTTACAGCTGTTGTTTTAAATTTTTAGCCATGAGTCAGGTACAATAATCCAAAACTAACTAGCTTATAAAAGAACAGTTGAATTCAAAATTTGTTTTGGCAGTTGGGATAAGTTAAATTTGCCTGCTCAGATGGCTAAAACATTTTACTCATAGTTGTGGAGAAAACATTTAAGATTTTTCTTTAGTCCAGTATCCAAATCAGTCCTTTCCCCCCTCCTTCTGATAAGAAACTTCTCCCTTAACACTTTCACTTCAAAGAATGGCTCTTAAGTCCTAGAGATGGAGGTAGAAAATTTACAGCATGGGACACCTGGATGACTCAGCTGGTTAAGCATGGGTCTTCTGCTCCTGATCTCGGAGTCCCAGCTCAGCAGAGAACCTGTTGCTCCCCCTGCTTGTTCTCTCTCTCTCTCTGACAAATAAATAATTAAAATCTTAAAAAAAAAAAAAAAAAAAGAAGAAGAAGAAGGAAAGAAAAGAAAATTTACACCAAAAGGCAAGTTTTCTTTAAGGAGTTTTGGGGTATATTTGCCTCTTATCAGAGGTCGAGATTCATTACTATTTAAAATCTTCCTTCTTTTTCTTAATTACTGGACAATTCTGTTCCCAATGACCTGTTCTTTTAAAACACTCACAAGCATTTTGAGACGAATAGGAGAGACTTTGGAATTGGTAAGGATAAGTGAGTTTGAGTTGCTTCTAGAGCACAGTTCTGGTTTTATAGAGATTTGCAAGACAATGAGTTGTTTCTAAGGCCTCAAACAGTTGAATTGCAGCTTGAATATCAAGACAGTGACCCACCTAGCCAACCAAACTTGCTTCTTTATGTCAGGTAGATTTCCAATTAAAATGGAAAGCAAAAGATTTCTGTGTCCTAAAACTTCAGGGTTTAATGCAGAATGCCTTTTTAAAAAAAAATCGGTATAAATGGCTCAGCAAAAGTCTTTGAATGCTCTCATTCTCTCTGAGTGTACAGTTCAATCTTGGACTAATTCACCTTAGTCAGGGAAAGACTTTAATATTGCTCTTCTCAGTCCCTGAACATTGGCCTCCTGCTGGTCCATTTCCTGATCATTTGTACAAGGGCCTAGGAAAAATTTGGTTGTCTGTTGGGGGCGTGTGTCAGGGAGGGAGGTGCATACCCCAGGGAACTGCCTGGCTTGTCTGATAACTACAGTATAATCATGGCTGGGAGGAACACCCCTTAACAGCCAACTGAGGTCTTTGTGAGTCTTCGTGAGTTTGAATGTCCACAATCTTTTCAACTCTTGTCTAAACTTCTGAAAGTGGAGGTAAAAGGGCTTTATAATTGAGAGTGTCTGCTGCTGTCCAGGGGACATGAATACTTTGCAAGGGGAAAGGAGGTTGTCCAGGGTACATCTGCACAGGACATTGCATAGGAAGGCCTGATGTTGGTAGACCCAGATTACAGAGTCCTAGAAAGTAAGAGTTATAAGGGACAGAACAGTGAGCCCTACTGCCCATCCCAGGGGCTTCTGCTAAATTAATTTCCTGGTTTTAGTATTTATATGGATAATCTGTACACCCCAGGCCTGGAGATCAGCCCAGAATTCTGTGTAAATCTTGCAAAGAAAGGGAAGTCAAACCAAGCATTTGGGTGTTGAAGGGGTTTTCTGGGAAAGTTAGAGGAATTGGAGGCTCTTGGGGAATTTCTTGAGGTCATGGGCTGGATTTTGAGAGAGAGAGTTTAGATCAAGGGTCCAGAGATCCAGAAGATCTTCTGGAGGGTCAGGGTTAGGGAGTTGGGGATGAGAAGGGTAATTCATGTTAGACATGGATTTTAATTTTTGTTTTAAGTCTAATTTCTATTCTTCCATTTTATTAAGGGAGTCCTTAGGGCTAGCCATTATTTTTTGTACCCAGTTTTAGCTTGGTCTTTTCATGGGTACCAGTGTAAGGCAATGGTTTAGGATGAGATCTCTCTTTAAAAAATTGTTTTTCTTTTAAATATAGCCAGTTCGAAGGATCCATCATCTGGCCATTGGTGAGTAGGCTCTTACAGCAACTCAAACCAATAAGCCTTTTGAAGACTTAATCGTGAACACAAGAGGTGTCTCTGTAGGAGAGAGCAAAAGATGCAGCCCTGCCCAGTTCTACAGAGTTCACTCCCAGAGTTAGCTCAAGAAAGATCTAGCCACAGATGGGATGCCAAATAGTAAAATGAGGTCTCCAGTTGCTCATGAGACTAATGGACAAGGAGGACAAGACAACAAAAGGCCCGGATGTGCCACGACCTCTCAGGACACATTCCCCTGACAGCTGACACAGCAGACAAAGAGAACACTGCTTAAGGGATGCACAGCCTGTTCGACCATCTTCCAAATGCACATTGGTACGTGAATCCTCTGGCCGGTGGAGGCAAGAGAGAAAATGCTCCTCACTGATCATGAAGCCAAGCTCACAAGACATAGAACAAGATGAGAGGAAAACCTCATTCTTCTTCTTTTTCTTTTTTTCTCCTCCCCCCCTCCCCACCATGTGCCCAGTAACAGCTTTAGCCAAACCTTGGGTTTCTCAGGGCCAAATTAACACCTGAGAGGGATGTGCTGCTGGGTCGGGGATTGTGTGTTGTTTTACAGTGTGCGTTGTTGCACAGAAATTCTCTTGAGGCTGATAACTGACCTAGGGTCAGTCTAACCTATTTTGTGACCAACTTCTCCTAACTTAGGAGCCTAGCATCAGGTGGCCAGAGCTCTAAGAGCTGTGAAGTGCTGATCAGCGCCCCCACACACTCTCACTTCTGAGATCCCCTTGAGCAATAGCCTTTACCTCCCGTGCAAGTTCACTCACAGCAAAGTTTGTCTGCACAGATACCAGTCTGCCAAGAACCATGAACTCGTCAGTCTGTGAGGCGAGTGTGAACAACAGACCTATGCCCGTTTCTACGCTATGGTTTTCCTCCTTATGGTTAAGGACACAAGAGACAGAGACAAATGAAAATGGTGACCATCTCTGGGATGAAAGGGATCAATAAAAAATAAGAGTATTCATGACAAATCTTTACCAGAGTTGCTCTGCCCAAGGGAGAGTTCACACAAATATTCTTTCCTGCCAATCTAAATTTACAAAAAGAAAAGGACTCTCACCTCTCATTCTTGCTTCAGTCAGATCCTGCAGGCAGGGATCCAGGAGACTGACGTGGTAAGAATACTTACCTTCTGCTGGCTTTGGTCAGAGGGCCCAGGATCTCTCAGCAGCAACAGCCCCAGAACCAGCAGTATCCAGTCAGTCAAGGTCCTTTGTGCTCACCAACTGTAGGGGTGGAAAAACTCTCCCTTCTTCACTTCTAGGTTGTTTGGTTGGTCTTTAATTAAGCTGATGTAAGACAGAGTAACAAAAGAAAAATAAACAAATTTCATGGGTATGGAAGCCCCATAAAAATAGGAGACCCAAGGGGCAGCTGGAGGATTGAGGTTTCTAGAACATCCTAAGTTGAAGAAAGGTGTAGAGGTCTGGGAATGTGAAGGAAAAGAAAACTGTTCACAAGAAGTCAGGAGGAGATGTTGGGAAAACAGGTTGTCCAGTTATACAGACGAGCTTCTTAGGTAAAAAGGTATCTTTGATAATAGCTCTGTTCTGGAACAGGCCTCCTTTCCAATGTAAATTTAGGCAGTTGAGGGGGAGGTAAAGAGCTTTTCCTGAATCTACAGTTTCTTAAAAATAATCAGCCTAAAATAATCCTTATGCCAGAGAGGCATATTTTTGGGGTGACAAATTCTGCCCCCCTGCAGTTTCAATATATCTTCTTTTCCTTTCCCCTCCTTTGTTCCATTATTATCATATCTATTTCCACATATGTTATATACTTAACAATACAGTGTCATAAGTTTCGCTTTATGCAACTTATGTCTTTTAAAGAAGTCAGGGGAAGAAATAAGAAAACATATTTAGAGAGTCTTTTATATTTACCCACATATTTATCATTTCTGGAGCTCTTCATTCTTGCTGTGGATTTGAGTATCCTCAGGAATTACTTCCTTGTAGACTAAAGAATTTCCTTTTGCATTTCTTACAAGGTGTGTCTGCTAGCAAAGCACTCTCTAGATCTTTCATTATCTGGGACTGTCTTCATTTCACCTTCATTTATGAAGGATGCTTTTGCTGGATATAGAATTTTTGGTTGACGGAATTTTCTTGCCCTTTGGAACACGTCGTTCCATGGCTTTGCTGTGTCCATTGTCTCAGGATTGATTCATTTGTATAATTTCTATCTTTTTATTAAGATTGTTTTCAATTGCTGGATTATTGTTGTCACACTTTCCTTAAATTTTTGAATATTTTTTTTTAGTTCCTTAAATATGTGTGTAGTAGCCTGCCGTAAAGGCTTAGTCTGATAAAACCTCACATCTTAGAGACACACAAACACAGAGACCATTTCTACTGACTTCTTTTTGTGAATATGGTCACATTGTCTTGTTGCTTTGCCCATCATACAGTTACTTTGTTGAAAGCTGGATACTTCACATCATATTGAAAAAGGACTTCAACCACTTCTGTTTTGACCTTCAACTAATCTAATTGATTAAGTTCTTCTTTCCAGCTTTATCTCTTGACTTGGACAAGGGACCCTGCAGCCCAACATCCCCTGGTGGGAATGGGGACTACCTGCTCACCCATAAGGACTGCTCTGAGCCAACAAGCCCCTGCACACCAGACCCCAAGACTATGATCAATCTGACTTTCACTGCCCACTTGCACATACCCACCCACCATCATCCTATGTTTTCCTTATAAAACCCAGATGTATTTTCAGCACTTTGGAGATAGTCTTTGAGGAATTAGTCTTCTGTCTTCATGGTGTGGGTCTTACTGAAATAAATTCCTTTCTTCTTTCCCCACCACTCATCTCTCTGCCTTTGGAATTTGTCAGCAGTGAGTGGCCTAACCTGGTCAGTTTGGAACCCCGAGAGCCGGGTGCTCCTGCACCCCCACACCCCCACTACAGTATATTTTAACAACTCTGTCTTGTAGTTTCCCTGCTGAGTGTTGTTTGTGTGTTTAATAACTCGCCTGGAAGAGCTCTGTGACGTCTGCCTCCCCTGCAACATGCATCCACAAATGTCTCTGCTGTTTTGTTTCTCTTCCTTTTTATTCTGTGACCTAGTTTCCTACAGTCACCCCTCCGTCTGCCTACATTAGTGTTCAGCCAAAGATTACCCAGCGGTTGTACTCAAAGACCCTGAGCCAGGAAGGCCTCTACTCTCTGCTGATTGGTCTATGAATAAGCTGGGGAGCACATTCAAAGGTCAAGCTTTGATTCCCCCAAATCTGCTCAGGCTTCTATTTTTCCATAGAGCCCTGGCGTCTCCTCTGTACACCCGGCAGGCTCCATGGGCCGGAGATGTGTGAGCGGCTTGGGCTGCTCCTGTCCCTGTGACAGGAGTCTTGGTCAACGCATGTTGACCCATAATACACAGAGTGGTTATCAGGCTCCCCATGGCTGCTTCTCCTCCCTAAATGTCTTGTTAGAGTCCTTTTTTTTTTTTTTTAAGATTTTATTTGTTTATTTCAGAGAGAAAGACAGGGAGCACAAGCAGGGGGAGGGACAGAGGGAAAGAGAAGCAGACTGCCCACTGAGCAGGGAGCCTGATGAGGGGCTTGATCCCAGGACCCCAGGATCATGACCTGAGCTGAAGGCAGATGCTTAACCGACTGAGCCATCCAGGCACCCCATCCTGTTAGATTCCTGTGCAGACACCAGTCCATGGTTTGCTATTTTAGGCTAGTGGAGCTGCTGGCCCTCTCAGTGCACTGACTTTTGAGATCACCATTTAAACTGATACTGCTCCAAATTAAGTGAGACCACTCTGGCTGTGACAAAAATCTGCTGGTTTTTACAAGCTGTCCTGATTGAACTCTGAAACAACAGAACTGCAGGGGATGGGAACAGCTCCAGGCAAGAACATGACAGAGTCTTGCTGACCTTACTCAAAATTCTGTAATTTTCATGGACAAACACTTCTCAGTTTGTTGCATATCTCCAGTCAATTTCCAGGGTGCTGAAATGGTTGTCTTTTGACAGTTCTGACCAAGCATTATAATTGCTTTTTGGAGAAATAGTTTATCAAGCTCTTCACAGTCTCATGCTAGAAGTTTCTCTCTGAGCATGAAGTTTTTATAGTGTCTTTCCCAACCTGGGGACATGATGTGCAAAAAAGGAAAGAGCTCTGGGCTGACAGCTTTCCAGTCTGGACTCTGCCATTTAATTAGCTCTCACCCTTTGTGGTTTTCCTACCAGAAAAGCAATGGGAGTCCTACAGGGTGGTTTCCACAGCTCCTTCCATTCTGAAAAATGTTAAGTTTCTAATAGAATTCCCCTAGTCAATTTACACAGTGGACCTAAAAAGATAAACTGATTTCATTATTTCTATGATCCTGATGTCATTTTCTTTTTAAAGATCTTACTTATTTGAGAGGCAGAGAGAGAGATGGAGAGCATGTGCATTCAAGCGAGGTGAAGGGCAGAGGAAGGAGAAGGAGAATCTCAAGCAGACCCCCGCTCAATGCAGAGTCAGACCTGGGGCTCAAACACAAGACCCTGAGATCATGACCTGAGCCAAAACCAAGAGTCGTACACTTATAGACTGATCCACCCAGGTGCCCCAACCCAATGTCATTTTTATCTAAAAATTTGTCTGCAAGAAATTTTATAAGCTTGTGTTCCTTCCAAGAAGAGGTAATGGTCCTTTGACTCCAGTAGAAAGGAGAGGCTATTGATTTTTTTTTCTATCTTTCCTTCTTTTCCTTCTCTTCTCTTTTTAAAGATTTTATTTATTTATTTGAGAAATAGAGAGTGAGAGAGAGAGAGAGAGACAACAAACAAGAGGGGCGGGCAGAGGGAGGCAGGCTCCCCACTGAGCAGAAAGCTGGACACAGGACTCAATCCCAGGACCCCCAGGATCATGACCTGAGCTGAAGGCAGATGCTTAACTGACTGAGCCACCCAGCTGCCCCTTCTCTTGTCTTCTTTCTCTATCCCCCCTTCCCTCTCTCTTCCCCTGTGTATACACTTCCATCCTGACACAGTGAGCTCTGATGCCCTATCAGGCACCGTACAAAGCTCTTCTTACACAGATTATCTCATTTACTTCTCACAAAAACCTTCTCAGGTGGGTCCTGTTCATACTACCTTTTCTAGATAAGGAAAATGAAGATGAGAAAAAGTCCCTAGCTGGCTCAAAGCTGAAAGGTTAGATTCTACCTCTCAATCCCCTCCCATTCCATAGCATTTGCTGCACAGGAAAACTGGATCTAAGGTGGCCGGTGATGTGCTCCTGTCTTTAAGAGAAGTGGCTGGGAGCTGAGGAAAGAGGACAGCTCTCCTGGCTATGAGCAATGAGCCATGGCTTCCCACAGACACTGTCAGAGTTGTGCCTAGCCCTAGACCTTGGATGGAGATGGCAGGGAAGGCCCTTCAGGCAGAAAAAAACCAAGTCAGCAAGCTACACTGTTGCTCGAAAGTCAACGTGGGGCTCTTTACGGCTTCTTTATGGGTGAGTAGCAATAAGCAAGCTTGGCAGTTGTAGAGGGCTTTGGAGGTCAACCCAGCGAATTCTGAATTTTATTCAGAGAACACCAAAGGGGTGTGCCTGGAAGGTTTTGTTGTGCAGGGAAGGGACGTGTCTGGAGCTGTGCCTTACAAATAGCATCACCCCCCAGTTGTGTGTAGGCTGTGTTGGGGGGAGGAGGGATTGAGAAAACAGAGTCAAGGTCATGGTCAAGAGAGAGGTCCTAAAACCTGGCCAAGGGGATAAATGAGGAGACAAGATAAAGGGGGCAAAAGGCATTACAGAAGCAATTCCATAGGACGTAAGAAGACTTTTAACCTTCAAAATAGGAGTCAAAATCCCATGATAGCTCTGAGATTTTATTTCTATTTCGTTAGCTCTGTTAGAGTCTCTGGATTGTGTGTCCAGGTCAAGCAGTTGCTGTTTGATCATTTTTGTTTTCTAATGGATCAAGGGATGGCTATATATATATATTTTTTGCAATAAGTCATTTGAGTTTTATCTTCTCAAATTCCAAATTTTCAGCTCATATAATTTGTGATATCTAAAATCTAGTGTTGGTTGAGAGCACCAGCTTAGAAAAACCAACACTTTGTTTTTCCTTTACGAAAACAAAATGTCTTCCCCAAATGGCAATGTTCCTGACCAGCTTTTGATGATGGAAGCACTGGGTAGCTTGGAGCCATCCCATAATATAAGCAGCTTCCCTTTGTTGTCACTGCTCTTGGGAGCAAGTGGGCTCCACCAGCCAGACTCGGCTGAAAAACACTTCTTGGCTCACAGAACCCTCTTGCACTTTCCCGTGTTTCTGATTGCTTTGCTTATTATATTAGGAGCAGTGGCACTGCAGTCGGGCTTTTTTGGGCATGTGTACTTATGGGCAAGAAAGCAAACTCGGGAGGACGGGACCAAGCCCGGCATTGGGCTCCCTGCTTGGTGGGAGTCTGCTTCTCCCTCTTCCCCTCCCCCCTGCTTATGCTCTCTCTCTCTTTCAAATAAGTAAATAAGATCTTGTGAAAAAAAATTCTGTAAATAGCAAAATAATAGTTATAAAGCATTAATTTCATCATTCGCACAGAAGCTAATTCTACCTCTATTTTCCTGCACTTTTTTTGGGCAACACATTACTCATTGTAGAGTCTTTAAATTTTTTTAGCAGAAGTAATGATAGGGCTCCACTGTCCATTAGGGGACACCCTTGATTGCGTGGTGCTTTTTCTTTCCCTGCTCCATAAATGGGAAATTTGGAAATTCCTGATAGGAAGAACAATATCCCACCCCAGGTGGCATCAGAGGCCACTTGTAGAAGGCGGGGGTAGAATGAAATCCTGTGTTCATGGATGGGAGTGGTCGTGTCACCACTGCCATTGGTCAAGTCACCCTGGACCATGGTTATCCCCTCCAGGATAGATAGGATGGGCTCTGTGGCTTAGTTCTTTTCCAGCTCCCTAAGTACAACTCTGTCTGAATGATGAAGCCCATTCTTGCTGCTGGAGAAAGGGAAGAAAGTCATTGCTCATGTCTTACTTGTCCAGCCTCTGAAAAACTCCAGGTTGGTGAACCTCGCAGGGGCAGTGCATGGTTTCATAAATATCCTCAAGGAGGCCTTATTTTTCCTACATTGTAGCTTTATGTTTCTTTTCCTTTTCTTTTTTTTTTTTTCAAGATTTTATTTATTTATTTGAGAGCAAGCGAAAATGGAAAGAGATCATGAACAGTGTGAGTGGCAGAGGAAGAAGCAGACTCCCCGCTGAGCAGGAAGCCTGATGTAGGTAGGATTCGATCCACCAACCCTGGGATCATGACCGGAATAGAAGGCAGACGCTTAACTGACTGAGCCACACATGTGTCCCTAGCTTTATGTTTCAGTAAGAGCCATGAGCCTGACTTGGCCCCCACAAACTCATAGAAAATGTTTCCTTTCCCCGGCCCCTTCCCCCCCAAGCCCAGCATTTTCGAAGAGGAGAAAGTTGGAAGATGTAGATACAGAGCCATCTCCCCTGGAGTCCTCTTGCCCTGGTAGAGCTCAGCAGCCCTCCACCCTTCAGCAGCTGTTTGACTTGGACTTCACTGGGGAGGCTCTGGGGGGTGGGGCAGGGGCCGCCCTTCTGCATGGCAGCTGGAAGAGTCAATATTGAAAGGTCTGTTTGTTTTTTTGGCCTCCACCTGTTGGCAACTCCATAATCATAGCCACTCATAATAAGGAAGAAGGGACAGCAGGGGAATTCCTGTACTGGAACAGTGAATGTTTCCACTGTTCTCCTGGGGAGACAAAGCAAGACAAACGGGCCTTCAGTTGAGAGCAGGATGTGAGCAAGAAAACAGAGATGTCAGGAGGGAGGGTGCTGTGGAGCTCAAAGGTGACTCGGGGAGCATACCTCTGGGAAGTGGCCCTGTGCCCTCCAAGCTTACCTGCTCCTCTCAGCACTGAGTGGCCCCTCCCCCTCAGCAGAGGAGGCAGAAACTCACAGCACAGGCTTCTAAATGCTACCCACCCCATTGGCTTACTCAGACCCTCAGCCATTATTCATGGTCCTGGGTCTGAGAGAACACTGCCATCACCCAGAAACTCCCCATCCTCCTACATATCCCTCTCTCCCTCCCTTGGTTCTGAGATTAAGGAGTCCCCCCCCCCCGCCCCGCCCCCGTGCCTCCAGTCCCTGCTGCCTCCTCTGGAATCAGGGCCTTTTACCCCTCCGCACTCCCCATCCCTTCTTTCTTCATCAGATTCTTGACCATGATCTACAAATACCTCTGAGTCTCCTCCGCATTTCTCTTGCTCCGTTGCCAGCCTCCTTGAGCGCGGTCCTTCCTCACTTCTCCATTTCCTCACTTCCCATCCACTCCCAAGGCTTCCAGCAGTCCCCCCCACCCCAAATAAAAATGAAAACACAACACAGCAAAATCCCTATTGTAGGACCAGCGGAAAGGGAGCTGGGGTTTTCTGGGAAAGGATTCATGGAGAAGGGGACATTTCAGTAGGGCCTGGATGCATGAGTAGGAGTTCCACCGGCAGACAACAAAGGGAAAGGGCATTCCAGCAAGAACTCCCAGATGTGGCTGTTGGGCAACAGCCTGTGTGCCTAGCAGGGGTGCATGTGTATGTGTGTATGTTTGGGGGAGACCTGGTGAGGCTGGGAAATTAGCTGGTGGCCAGAGAATTTGCCCGAGAGGGCCTTGTGTACCAGACTGAAGGTTTTCCTTCAGCATGAACCTTGGGAGGCCTTGGAGATTTGTTTAATGCTTTATTAATAAATGTATTGGATTTTTATTATAGGGTCATGTATGTCCACAGTTCACTGTATGGAAGAGGCAGGAAAGCATAAGGGACAAAATGCATGCAGGTAACAGTGGGAATAGACCTGGGAGAGGGTGGGGGTTTCAGGGGTGCAGACCCAGGAGGAGAGAAAAGCAGGGCTCCTGCGGGCTGTGCAGCCTGTACGTTCTGGAACCAGGGCAAGGGGCCCAGGGCGACTCGGGAACAGAGGGGCGCGGGAAGTCTGACCAGTCAGGCAGGCTAAGTCAGCAGCAGCCCCGCCCTCTGCACCCAGGCTCCCTGGCAGTCTGAGGTCGCCTGCCTCCCGACGGCCCAGACCCCACTGCGCGGCGCGTGCGGATCCCGGAGGGCGCCCAGGGGGCGGCAGCGCGGACAGCTGGGGCTCCAGGCAAGCCGTTGCCACTTCTGTGGCGCAGGGGGCTGGTCCAGCCGGCGCGGGTTGGGGCGGAGAAAGTGGAGCAGCCAGGCCTGGCAAGAGGAGATGGGACAGCTGTGAGCTGAACCCGCGGCGCGGGCGGGTAGGAGGGAAGGCGGCAACGCCCAAGGTACGTGGAGGAGGGTTGGAGGGCTGCAGGGTGCGCTCTTCCCCTGCCCCCTCTGCCCGGGGCAGCCTGGGAGGCCCAGCTCTTCCTCCCTGATCCCCCGGCGCAGCCAAATGCGCGCGTCTGTGTGTGTATCACATGGAATGTGTGTGTGGTGGGGGGGAGGGGGGTTTCTGTGCCCCCCACCCCCCTCAAGGGAACAGCGAGGCTCTCCATCCCTGCCCCCTGGCCTGACCTGGCGCTTGCTTCCTGGTGATGCAGATCCCAGAGGGGGACTGGAGGAGGACTCAGAAGCCCTGGGGTTGAGATCAGGAAGGACCTCAGGGACCCTTTTGCCACACCCAGCCTCTTTGTTTTCCAGATGGGGAAACTGAGGTTCAGAGGGAAGTGACTCGCCCAAGGTCACAGGTCTAGAAAGGAAAACTCACTTGCAGGTCATTGCTGCTGGGAGCTCTTGCCACGTGGAGCAGGACAGCAGCATGGCTGTTGCCTTGTGTAAAAACAAAGAACTGAGAGAGAGAGAGAGAGGGAGAGACAGACAGACAGACAGAAGACAAAGAGAGAAAGAGAACCTCCCAGAGCAGAGGAAGAGGGTCAGGAAATGGGCTGATACTGGGGCTGCACTTCCTTCCTGGCTGTTCCTGCTGTGGTCTGGCCTTGTGACGCCGCTGGCCAGCCGTGCGGACTCTGGCCCAGGTGTTGTGCCTGTGCATGCACACACACACGTGTGTGTGTGTGTGCGCGCGCGTACATGTGTGTGTATGTGTGTGTGTGCAACACAATGTAGCCAGTCTCCCCGGAGCATTTGGGGAAGCCCGTTGAGTCCCATGTCTGTCCACTTATACCCAGTGAACTTGTGGGGAACCTGCCCCGTGTTTGACTCTGAGGTTTTTAGAGACAGGCTCTGGCATCGAAGGGACCATTTGAAAGCTGTTATTGTTCTTTTTTCTTTTTTTAAAAATAATTTCCTTTAAACAACACACACATACACAAAATGGCCCATTATTTCTACTCATCCATCCAGTGACCAGGTGATTTCTTTGACATCTCAGATTGTTTCCTTTCCTGTAAGAGAAATTTGACGAGGCCCAGTTGAGTTGGAGCCAGAAAGTGTCCTGTCTACGGGGGTGCAGGGTCAGTGGGAGCTGACAGTCAAGTCCAGACCTCCCAGCACGCACTGCCAGCCTGTTGAGGAAAGGACAGGGAGACAGGGAGGAAGCAGAGAGGAGGGGGCGGCAGTGGGAGAAGAGAAGGAGGGCAGGGTGAAGAGAAAAAGGAACACCTGAGCCCATGGCGCAGACCACTCAGAGGCATGGGCAGAGCTCTCTCTGGGGACCCGCACTTCGGGACTGGGGCTCCCCCATGCTCAGAGAGGCAGTGAGAAGCAGGGAGGTCACCGGATGGACATAACAAGAGACAAGAGCTAGTCAGCCTGGTAATTTCTCATGCAATCCATTCGCTTTTGAGAGTGAGAGGGAGAGTGTTCACCATGATGCTGCTGGCAGGACGTGTGGGACAGATCAGTCATCCTCACGACAGCCAGTACACCTCCAGGGACAGACATGGGTTTCCTGGCTTAAGCCTTGCTACAGTCCAGTTGCTCTGCTGTCATTCCCATTTTATGGACAAATTAACTGAGGAACAGAGAGGCAAAGTATCATGCCCAAGGTCACACAGCCAGGAAGTGCCCAAGGTCCACAGAGCCTGACTTTATCTGGATAATAGGACAGCTGTGGTTGAAGGCAAAGTAATTTGGGGTGGGGGGAAGGAAGGATGCTGTGGGCTTGCACCCTGTTCAGAGGCTCCTGGCTCCCAGGTTCTAGGTTCTGATTCATTCTTGCCTGGTAACCAGACTGGGTCCCTGAGGACATAAGGACTGGGTTAGACACTGGGAGATCCTCTCGAAGGCCCGTGCTGGGACTGGGGTCCTCAAGGCCTTGTCTGCCTGGGGTGACCCGAGGGGTCCCTGTCTGATGGGCAAAGTGACATTCAGGGGCCTCTTCTAGCTTGAGGAGTATAGGATTTCGTCTGTGACAGATTCTTGTGGAGACGATGTAGTCCCCTGTCGGTTTGTTTTGGCTCCCAGTCCCTGCTGTCTCAAAATGTCAGCGAGGCTCTTTCTTCCCCGGCCTGCTGCTGACACATGCTGGATGGGGTGGCCGAGGGAGGCATTTACAGGGGCAGCATCTAAGCGTTGGCCAGAGCCTGGCCCTGGATGATGCTCCAGGCACATGTAGGACATGAGAGAAAGTAGAAGCAGCCAGGCTTCCCACGTGGTTCAGGTTCCAAGGACCTCTGCCCCACTGAACTTGTACTAAAGACCCTTTATTCATGGAACAGAGCTGCCCCGCCCTGGTGGCTGGGCCTGAGAAATTGTGGGAGGAAAGGAACTGTTCCTTTTGTAAGGGAGCGCCCTGAGGTCTGGCCAGCTTGCCTCAGCACCCAGCTCTGGCTCCTGGAGCTCCCTGGGTCTGTGCAATCCTCAGCCCTACTGGGCTCGGAGAAAAGGTGAGAAGGCAGGACTTAGCATGAAGCTGGGGTGTACCTGCGCCAGTGTGCTGCCCCCCTCCCGAGGGGCAGGGGGCCTGCATTTGCCTTTCTGGCTGAGCAGCTTCTTTAACTACCCACCCAGCGCCCCCCCCCTCTTTTTTTAAACTCACAGCAGTACCAGGGAAGTACTACTGGCTACAGGGGCTCAATTACCAGAGCAGACAAGAAGAAAATCTCCCATTAGCTGGGCAATCGGTTTGTTTTCACTTTATTTGTTTTAGAGGTTGCTCCGTTTTGAGTTCCAGGATTTGCAGCTGGCCTAGGTACACGGACGGAGCTCTGCCACATTGAATCCACATAACCCCACACCTGCACCCACTAGGAGGGAAGGGGAGGAAGACCAACTTCCTGGAGCCTCACCCTGAACAAACACGGAAATTCAGGAAGCCCCTTGCCCCTGCAGCGGGAGGCTGGATGCATAGAAATGCACCAGGCGTGGCTGAGAGCTGGGCACGAGTGAATCCATTCACGGCTTATTCCAACCTCATTAATTAGGTACTATTATTATCGTTCTTCCCATTTTATAGATGAGGAAGTCAAGGCTCCGAGAAGTGGAATAAAGCGCGCCCAAGGTCATACACTAATAAGAGGCCAGTCTGGGCTTTGAACCCCTGCAGACTGGCCCCAGGGCCATGCCTCAACCATTCCTCAGGCTGCACCTGTGAATGTGGAGCCCAGAACCAGAAACATGCTGGTTCTGACCCGAACCAGCCACATGTACTCAGCCTCAGTTTTTTCCCTCTTCAGTGAAATAGGACTAGGCACCTGCCAGTCCGTCTCGGGTGCTAATGGGCATGAAGGAGCACCATGGGGAAGGGTTTCATGGTCCCTGGGTTGGGGCGGCATTACCCATTGAGAGTTTGCTGTTGAGCTCTATGGTTTGGGGCCCTTCCCCCTTGTCTGTTTCTTGTGGCTTCACAGAGCAGGTGGGATTCAAGCTGGACCCAGAAAAGCATGTCCACTTTGGAAAGGCACAGAGAAAGTGGAGGCTGGAGGTAGGGCCTGGGATAGGGCACAAGCACAGGGGGCAGAGGCATGTGGGTAGGTGACAGGAGGGCCCTGCAGGGGTCTGTGTCACCAACTCTCTGTGTCCAGCTTCCAGCAGAACTCTGCACCCCATCGCTGCCACTGGGGCTTTTAATGACAGCTGGGAAATGTTACTGGGCCCCGGTGTGTGGCCAGGCCTAGGCCACAGGACATTTGCTTCAGCAGCACCCTGAGGCACAGGCCAGCCCTTTACTCTCTGGAATGGCAGGACCAGGCTGGCATGCCTGTCTGTGGACATCAGAGAGGTCATGGCCAAGGAGGTCAGAGACACTGGCAGGAGAGGCCACTTGTGCCTCCAGCCAGGGTGTGTTTTTCTGCAAGGAAGGTGGAAATGGGTTGTCAAAGCTACCCTGTTTATTACCCGAGCATGACTGAAAGTTAGGGGAATCCTTCCCCAAAGTAGAGGTTCTCTCTGAATAAGACAGCGGCATTGCTGTCCCCAGAGAACCTGGCGGGGAAGGGGAGGAGATCCTTGGAAGTTACCTCTGTTTTGTCTGAATTATGGCCAGAAATGACCAACAGGGAGATACTGTTAGGAAAGCCACATTATTCTTAGATCTTTCTTTTTTTTTTTTTTTTGTTTAAAAGATTTTATTTATTTATTTGTCAGAGAGAGCAGGAGAGAGCACAGGCAGAGTGGCAGGCAGAGGCAGAGGGAGAAGCAGGCTCCCTGCTGAGCAAGGAGCCCGATGTGGGACTCGATCTCAGGATGCTGGGATCATGACCTGAGCCGAAGGCAGCCGCTTAATTAACTGAGCCACCCAGGCGTCCCTTCTTAGATCTTTCTCTGACACCATGGTCCGTGGTAGATGTGGGGTCTCAGGGCTTCTGGGAGCTTGTATTAAATAAACGTCTTGGATAAGGAGCAGCTCCACGTGATGGAGGCGGTAGCCTTCGGGGTGTTCCCTCAGAATCCCCCAGAGAGAAGCTGACCCCCAACCCTCCTTTATGTTACTTCTGTTTTAATGTCTTCAGTGGGCTGAGAGATGAGTTTTAGGGTGCTGCTTTATTTTATTTATTATAAGAAAGAGAGAGAGAGAACATGTGAGCAGGGAAGGGAGGAGGGAGAGGGAGAAGGAGAGAGCATCTCAAGCGGTCTCCTCACACAGATGGAGCCTGACCCGGGGCTCCATCTCATGACCCTGAGCTCAGGACCTGAGTGGAATCCAAGAGTTGGATGCTTAAGCCTCTGAGCCAGCCAGGCACTGTCCTTTTTGAATTATTTGTGGTAACTCGGTCTTTTTTCTTCAATGGAGTAAAATATACAGAACGTAAAATTGACAGTTTCAACCATGTTCAAGTGTGGAGTTCGGTGGCATTGGGAGCACTCACTGTGCTGTGCGGCCACCACCACCATCAGAGCTTTCTTCATCTTCCCAACTGATAGGGTTTGGTATTAACCCTGATCCCTGAGAGTTCCACAGTCTCACCCTGTCTCAGCTTCCTTTCCCGCAGTGGCCTGGTCGTCAGATGCCCCTCCCCTTGGGCCATCTTTCTGCTGCAGTTCCTTGTTACTTTCTGGTTTTTGAGTTTGTGCTGGTTTTTTGTTTGTTTGTTTGTTTGTTTGTTTTAGTCTCTGCCTCCACCACACGAGCTTCTGTGAGACTCCCCTCTCTGGGCTGGATTCTGTGCTGAGCACTTTACAGCACCTCATATATCCCTCCCACCAATCCTACATGGTAGTTATTATCATGCACCCCCTCAAGGTGAGGGAGTGACTCTGAGATGCAGCATCCCACCACCATGGGAATGTCGGAGGCAGGTTTTGACTCTGTTGTCTCTGACCTTCCTTCTTTGCCTAAGGTGGGAATGTCACTGTCTAGAATCAAGCACAGCCAGCCCTGCCTCACATGTTAGTGTTGACTCCAGAAGGTTTCTAGAATCTGCGTAGATTTGGGTATGTATTACATGAACCATCTTCCATTAGGATTCTTAACCAGAACCTTTAGCCAAAAAGGATTTGCTTGAAAATAACTTAATTATATACCATAGATAGACTGCTAATGGAATTTAACAAACTGCTAAATTAAGCTTTTCAACTAATTACACACGTACTATAAAGTGTGAGTTTAGCTTTGACCATGGGTCCTTCCCCAGGCAGGGAGATGGCAAATCCTCTTGGGAGGCAGGCCCTTGGTCACCCCGTCAGTTCTTATTCTTATTCATGATGGGTTGTGCTTTTCTCTCCCCTTCTGTTGTAGCTTGACTCTGCATTTACTCAGAACAAAGTAATGTATCCCTATGGCCATGGTCATCCTGGCTGCAAATATATCAGAATGTGTTTCCCGTTTCTGCAGCAGACATTCTAGAATTTTTATCGTCTGCAGTGGGTTTCTCTGGTGCCTCTCCTGCTACTCGTCACCCCTCTCCTTGGACTAGGCCTGCCCTTGCTGTGTTGCCCCCCTACTCAGATTTCTGGGGTTTGTCTTTGCTGGGGGCTCCGGGTTCTGGTTTTCTCCAGTCCCGTCAGCTGGAAAAGCAGGAAGGTGTCCAGTAAGCCTTTCACCTGGTCCCCATGCAGAAGATCATTTCTGAGTGGTTACCCTGTGCCAGGCACTGCTTCTAATTGAGGACTCAGCATCACCATTCTACAGATGAGGGAACTGAGGCTCAGAGAGCTTGAACACCTTATCCGAGTTCACACATCTAGTTCTGGTGTAGACACTCCATCACTGACGCCCCCTCTCCCCCAACCCTGCTGCTGCTGATCCTTCTGCGCCAGACCGGCTCCCTACAAAGGCTAACCCCTGGGGCTGTGGGGTTTGCTGAGTAACAGAGCTCTGCTGATACACCTGTAACAGGGGAGCGGAGTCCCCTGACTTCACACTGGGTAAGCTGCTGCAGGCACAGGCCAGTCAGAAATAGTGCGGGGGTTGGGGGGAAAGCCAGCTAAAAAGTCTGTTTTAGAACTTCTTTTCAAGGAAAGCCATTTTAATACACTGGACAGTGGCTTGAATCAGAAACAAAGACGCAAAAAGGAACTGCTAAGGGAAATGAATGTTAATCAAAAAAATTACTAGGCCTCCATTATGTAATCACACACTGCAAACTAAAAATATTTTTTTAAACACACAAGCCCTATTTGCTGCAGTTAGAAATAGAATAAAGAGCTCTAATTTGTTCTGAATAACAATCATGTTATAGCACATACCACATCTGAATTTTCGGATACACTTTAGAGGCTCCATCAGTGTGGTTTTTCTGAATATTGGTGCCATTCCCACCCCCCACCCCAGACCCAAAAACCTCAACCAAATGGATCGGCAGATACAGACTGAGCACCTACTGTATGCCTGTGTGCGGCATGTCATGAGGGAAGGAAGAACAGAAGTCCTGGGTACTTGTTTGGACAGCACAGTGCCTATTAGCAAGAGAGTGGGACAGAGTGTGTCTGTGCTCTAGAAGGAAGTGGGCTTTGGAGAAGGTGTCACAGTGGATGTAAGAATGGAGCTGGGCCTTCAAGCACGGTCCGCAGATAGATGGTCCCCAGGAGTCCTGTGAGAAATCTTCTGTGAGGGTCCTTCTGTTCACTTTCACAGTGTCTAAGGGCCCTTCTGCATTCAAATTAAACCCCTGAAGTGCTGTCCACTCCATAAGCCATGCCTTAACCCTACCAATATTTTCAAGGGCTACCTTGTCATCCTCCTGCTGGTCATCACTGACTCAGTTTACCTTCTAAAAGATGTGGGAACCAGAACCCTCTGATCCTTCCTCTCTCACATAGACAGGGCTGCTGTATGCGGAATTGAACGTAGCTGGCCCTTCCTGGGCTCGTGTGTGTCTATGCCTGGAGGTTTCTCGAATCTGCATGGATGTGGGGGTGGTGTATGGACCGTGCTCCATGGGACGCTCCCTGGTGGTCTAGTGGTTAGGATTCGGCGCTCTCTCCATGAGGACGGAGATGTGCTCAGCCCTCTGCAGAAGGTTCTGTAGGGCTATAGCGTGGAAGCAGGCAGGGCCACCCACACAATCTCACTCTCTTCATATGAAGTGACCCACCAGGAAAGTGAACCAAAGCAGACTGAGGAGAAGCCTGGGGATCACTCTTTTAACCGTAGGCCCACTACTGAATTCTCTCATGTCTGCTGCCTGATTTCTTTTCAGCACTGGTCATAGGACCACAGCCCTTCGCATCCGAGGTCCTTTCTGCCCATGCTTGCCTGGGTCCCCACGTCTGGTTCTTGCTCCATGCAGCCGAGCCCTGCTCTGTCAGGGCTGGGCTGTCCCAGACACCCTTTAGAAAGAGATGCTAACTAGCCCAGTTGATGGTCATGGCTGACTGCCTTGCCTCCCCCGGGGAGCACACGTGCCCACTCCCTGGCTCAGTGCAGTTAGCTCAGAAAGTCCAGGCTGATTGGGCCAAATTCAGGCTCCTGAGCACACTTTCTTTTTTAGCCTAAGACACAAGTTGAGTGACAAAGCCCTGCCTTGTGTCCCCTGCCTTGTCCTAGCTAAATGCCTGTCTGATGGGAATCCTGATGAGGTCCTCCTAGGATGCAGCTGTCTTGGGCCCTGGTTCCCCAGGAGCTAGAGCAGGTGGACGGACAGGCCAGAAAGCTCAGACAGAGCAGGGGCAGTCTGCAGCAAGTCCATGGCCCTCACTCGCTGTGGTCCCCAGTCTCCTCGTCATATCTCTACGGCATGTCACAGCAATGGGCTGAAGCAGTGGCCGTTACTTTACAAAGATAAAACCTTTCAAATGGAGGCCGCTGATGCTTTCTGCAGCCAAGCAGTCTCCATCGGCTGACCAGCCTGGGCTAAATTAACTGTTGGCTTCGTAGGTCATTAAAATAAGTCCATAGGTCATTAAAATAAGGGCCCAGTGCCTTTTATCAATAGGGTGAGCTGCCCAGCCTCGTTGGGGGGATGGAGGTTTGGCCAGTGATCTGAGACCAGGCAAGACTCTCAGGCAGAAGTGGGAAGTGTCCAGGCTGAGTGATACCCCGGGGAGCCGGGGTTCTGCTTCATCTGAAACGGCATGGAGAACGGCCCACGACCCACGAGTAGAGTGTGAATTGGAGTCTCTGTCATCTTTAAGAAGCAATCCCCAGTGGGTCCTGACATTCACAGCTTCTGACCACGCCAATGTTTGCCCAGGGGTGTGGGGAGCAGAGGTAACCGTGGAGAAGGAAGCCTGGAGGATGAAGGGTATTGGTGAGCGCAGGTAATTGTGGTCAGTTACCTGTCAGCTTCACCTGGTGTGGACTCAAGTCAACTCATTCACTGAGCACCTCCCAGGCCGCTGGGCTAGGAGCTGGGACTCGGACTCTCCTCCATAGCTTAGAGGTGAAGACCACAGAAACGAAGCCACTTGCTCAAGATCAGCAGGGTCATAAAGTAGAATCAGAGTTCAGAGCAGCCACTTGGGCTTCAAGTCCCCTGCTTCTAGCAGGGGAAGGCCAGCACCCTGGTGGTGTTCTCTCCGCATGAAGACTGGGGCGCAGAAGCGGCTCTAGACGGGTTGTCTGTGTGCCACTCACTCTCCTTTCATTGGCAGAAGAGCCCAGGGACAGTGGGTGACATGAGCCATTTTGCCCTATAGATGAGCCATCATGCTTGTTACAACCTCATAAAACTGTAACGCACATTATTTTAAAAGTGTGGGTTAAACGGAAATCCAGGGTGTATATACGTGCCTGGAACATGTGGGTACACATGCGGTATTTTAAAAACATGGACGTCCTAGGGGCGCCTGGGTGGCTCAGTGGGTTAAGCCTCTGCCTTTGACTCAGGTCATGATCTCAGGGTCCTGGGATCGAGCCCCACATCGGGCTCTCTGCTCAGCGGGGAGCCTGCTTCCCCCCTCTCTCTCTGCCTGTCTCTCTGCCTACTTGTGATCTCTGTCTGTCAAATAAATAAAGAAAATCTTTAAAAAAAACAAACAAACATGGGCGTCCTAGATGTTGCATTTGAAAGGTCTTGGGCTCGAGACTGAAAAGATAACAAGTCAGGTACTAAGCATCCTCTTCGCGGTGCGGATCCCTTGACTCTGGTACATTGTTGCTGCCCATCTCACGCCCAGGCAGAGGCCGACATTCTCCATCACTAACAGTGTCTTCCTCACCTGTTTACTTACTGCTGTTGGGAGAGGTAGGAAATGGGGGTTTATCTGACATCTTCCAGATGCGGAGGCTGTGTTGGGAGCATTTGTGTGCATGTGCTCATTTATTCCTCACAACAACCTCGCGTAAGTGGTATTATTGTATGAATTTTTAAGAGGAAGTTTCACGTTTCCCAGGTAGTAAGACATGAGACAGCAAGAGATGAGCGTAAGCACGTCCGACTCCCGATCTGTGCGCTTTCACCAGTGGACTGAGAAAGCCCATTTTCATTTTCTTTGTTCTTCACTCCTTCTGTCATCTCATATCTTCCGCTTAGCCTCTCTTCCCTTCTGTCAGAAATACGTCTTTTAAAAATGTCCTTTCATGAGGGTCGGCTTGTGGCAGACTAGAGTCTTGTCCATGGATAATGCCTTCCTCTCTCTTATCCTTTTTCTTTAATTATTTTCTTTCTTTATTTTTAAGTCATCTCTACACCCAACATGGGGCTTGAAGTCACAACCCCAAGATCCAGAGTTGCATGTTCTACTGACTGAGGCAGCCAGGCACCACTGTTTCTCTTATTCATAAAGAATGTTTCCTTTAGGTACAGAGTTTTCAGATGATGGTTTTACTCTCTTTCAGCATGTTGAGTATTTGACCCCCATCTTTCGGCTTGTAATCATTACAGGGTAACTTGTCTCTTTTTTTGGCTGCTTTTAAAAAAAAAGATTTTATTTATCTATTTATTTCAGTGAGGAGGAGGCATAGAAGGAGGGGTGCAGCAGAGGGGAGGGAAAGAGGTGGGGAAAGAATCTCAAGCAGACTCCCCATTGAGCAGGGAACCTGATGCGGGGCTCGATCTCACCACCCTGAGATCATGACCTGAGCCAAAACCGAGAGTCAGATGCTTAACTGACTGAGCTACCCAGGAGCCCCGTCCTTGGCTGTTTTTAAGATACTCTCTTTGTTTTTGGTATTCTGCAGTCCCATTGACATATAACTGTTGTGGATTTCCTTTTATTTATCCTTCTTGGGATTCATTGACATTCTTGAATATGTGTATTGGTATCTTTCCTCCATTTTAATATTTATTAAAATAATTAAAATATTAATATTTGAGAGAGAGAGAATGCGCCTCTGGGTGTGAGCGGGGGCAGGGGTAGAGGGAGAGGGAGAAAGAATCCTAAGCGGACTCCCCACTGAGCACGGAGCCCAACTCAGGGCTTGATTTCAGGACCCTGATATCATGACCTGAGCCAAAGTCAGATGCTTAACCGAGCCAGCCTGGTTCCATTTTTCACGTCTTTTAAGCTCTCTTTCCTATTTTTCTGAGGCTTTGTCTTTCTCTATGGCATTTTGATTAGTTTATTTTGACCTAACTCCCAGCTCACTACTTCTTTCTCAGACTGTATCTAATGTGCTATTAAGTCTGTCCACAGATTGTGACTTCAGTTGTTTAATTTTCATTTTTAAAAATTCCCTTCAGTCCATTTTTTTTCAAATCTTGATTATTTCTCATGATTCGTTGTTGTTGTTGTTGTTCCTCGTACATATTTACAGGCTTGGCCTTAATTTCTTCAATGACATTGCAGTCATTATTATAATCAGAACCTGGATATTTCATTATCTGAAGGAGTCCCTGGCCACTGAATTCTTTCCTTTCTTGCCAGCTCATCAATGCTGCTAGAAACATTTGAAAAAATATATATATATATATTTTAAAGATTTTATTTATTTATTTGACAGACAGAGATCACAAGTAGGCAGAGAGACAGGCAGAGAGAGAGGGGGGAAGCAGGCTCCCCGCTGAGCAGAGAGCCCAATGTGGGGCTCGATCCCAGGACCCTGAGATCATGACCTGAGCCGAAGGCAGAGGCTTTAGCCCACTGAGCCACCCAGGCGCCCTAAAAATATATTTTTTGTAGATTTTTTGGTTGTTTTGAGTGGAGGGTCAAAGTACTTAGCTGTAATGTTAGAAATAGAAGTCTAGCATATTTATTTAAAATTGACATGTGGAACATAAGGAACAATGCAGAGGACCACAGGGGAAGGGAAGGTAAACTGAATGGGGAGAAATCAGAGAGGGAAAAGAACCATGAGAGACTCTGGACTCTGAGAACCAAACTGAGGGTTACAGAGGGGAGGGGGTTGGGGGGTTGGGTAACTGGGTGATGGGCATTAAGGAGGCAAGTGTGGTGATGAGCATCACATGTTATAGACAACTAATGAATCACTGAACACTACATCAACAACTTATGATGTACTATATGCTGGCTAAATGGACATAATAAAAAATAAAATTGATGAAATTATGAGTGGAAAAAGTAATCCAGTGGAGGTTGGCCTTTGGGACCTAGAATTGTCCATACTGTACTGAGTGTATTTTATGAATTAAATGTCATTAACAGTGAACGCACGCCTTAATGAGAAGCCAGTCAGCATGTCTTGCCCAGTGCAGGAGCAGAGCAATGGAAGCTTGTTCTCCTCTGAGCCCCACCCCAGAGGACGCGACCCCGGAAGTAGTATGGCCAAACAAGGGTGTCTTCAAGAGACTTCCTATCTGAGGGATCATTTTATCTCTAAGGGATTAGGGGCACCCCCGAGGAGAGGAGGGCTTGGTAAGACTTGTCTCCCAGTTGCTGCTGAGATCTAGCTTGGTCTTATCTCTGCTCTGAATTCAGGGGTATGTGTTACTCCATCCCAGTGGTCTTCTGGATGTATCCAAAATGGATATAGAGGGGACCATAGAGCCCAAGCTCTAAGGCCTCAACCTCTCCTCCTCCTCCTCCATTTACCACACCCAATCCCTCAGTCCTCCTGATCCTACCTAAGTGGCTCTAGGATCCATATACCTGAACGTACTCATTGCCAACTTGGAGCAAGACATCGCTATCTCTCATCTGGACCATAACATTTCCCCAGCTGCTTTCAGTATACCCACTCCCTGTCCCTCCTCTCTCTTCCCCATTTCATTCCCCCATAAGTAGCCAGAGTCATTTTTTTAAAAATACAAATTGGACCAAATATAAATACAAATTGGTCACTCTCCCACACTTTTAGGCTAAACATCAGTGATTTCCTCCCACTGTTTGGGTGAAGTCCCTGATCCCTAACCTGGCCCACAAAGTGCTGTTCTTTAACCTCATCTCTGGCCGATCCTTGCTATGTTAAAATTGTACTCTTCACCTTGATTTCCTCCCATTTCCTGGACTCATGAAAGCTCTTTCTCCCTGCGAGTGTTTGTTTTTGCCGTTCCTTCTCCCTGGATGTTCTCCAACCTCTTCCCTGGCTCACTCCTGTTCATCTTGGAGGACCCAGCCTAAATGTGCCTTCCCTTCCCTCATCTCTCTATGCTGTACACTCCCAATGGGGAGTATTCTGTATGCCCCTTCGTGTCTTCATCAAAGCGCTTAGTTCAGTTGTGATTCTGTGATTATTTTTGTAATTTCTCTTCTTTATGTGTCTTCCTCCACCATTTGGTGGGGGTTGGATTCATACACGTCCTGCTCATCTCTGTATCTCTAACACAAAGCACAAAGCCTGACATGTGGTAGTTATTGCCCATCTAGAGAATAAATCTGTGAATGGATCTGGTTTCTGTCTCCATAGCTCCCTTGACACCGTTCTTACTGAGTTCACCTGCGACCTTCTCATTGCTAAAGCCAGTGTGTCTTCTCGGTCTTGAAATGTGAGACTTCGCATTTGGAACCATTGTCAACCCTTTATCTTTAAACATTCTCCAACTTCCCTTATCCTTGGATTTTGAGGCAGCATTCTTTCCTTCGTTTTTAGCTACCCCTCTAAGATCTGCTTCTGAGCCTCCTTTGCTCTCTTGCTCTGTATCACTTAAATGTTAGTGTTGGAGTGCCCGGTGGCCCATTTGGTTAAGCGTCCAACTCTTGATTTCGACTCAAGTCATGATCTGAGGTCGTGGAATTGAGCCCCACATTGGGCTCTGCACTGGGTGTGGAGTCTGCTTAAGATTCTCTCTCTCCCTCTCCCTCTGCTTCACTCACCCTTACCCTCCCCTACAGTTTTTGCACATAAGTGTGCACTCTCTCTCTTCAAAAAAAGAAAAAGAAAATTGGTGTCCTGCATGAATCCAGCCTTCATCTTTTCCCTCCTAGACAATCTGATCAGCCATAGCTTTATCTTGGCTTCAAGCATCACATTTATGCTGGTGAACCCCAAACCCATATGTCCAGTCCAGACTCCACCCCTGAGCACCAGATCCTTCTTCAGCGTTGCATTTTGAAATACCTTCATCCTGATGTCTCACAGACGTCTCAGTCTTCCCGTTTTACAAATGGATATTTTTTATCTTTCCTGCCCAACGTGTTCCTCCTCTAGCATTTCTAATCTGGCTAAATAGTTTCCCCACCAACCTAACTTTTGAGGCTAAAAGCCACGGAGACATCCTGGATACCTCTGCCAGCTGCACATCTCATGTCCTGCTATTATCACAACCTGTCTCTTGTAACCCTGTTCCTCGTCGTTCTGCCATCTGCTTAGTGCTGCCCCTGTTCTTGCTCATATCACCTCTTAGCTGGGCTCCCTCCTTCTAGCCTCTTCTCCTCCAGTCCATTCCTAGCACCAGGGCCAGAGATCCTGTCCCAAAGGACAAAGCTTGATCATGCTGCTTCCTGCCTTACCTCCCACCTCTCTGAAACGCCTGTATAGGGAAGCCCAAGCTCCTTAGGCTGATATGGAATGTTCTTCCACTCCCCAACCCCATCTTTCTTGCTGGCTTTGCTTCTCTTCCCACCATTCATCTTCCTTTGAATATGCCATCCTTTCTCATCATGTGAGTACGGTATCGAGCAGGGGGGGTTCGCCAACATTATGGGGTTTCCAGAATCACATGGAAGCTTGTTACAACACCACATGCTGGGTCTTAACCCCAGATGTTCTGATTCCGTAATCCGAAATGAGGCTCAAGATCTGAATTGGTCCCAGGTCCCAGGGACCATTGGTGCTGTTGTTCTGGTGGTGACCACTGTGAGAAACACTGGTGTAGACAGGTCAAGAGTGTGAGCCCTGCCACCAGGATCAAATCCTGCCCCTGCCACTCACTTCCTGTATCACTTAACCTCTCTAAGCCTCAGTGTACTTTTCCATAAAATGAGGCAAATAATATGAGCTACCTCATCAGCTTTGGTGGAGGCCTGAATGTATTAATCCTCGGAAAGCCCGAGAAACAGTGCCTGGTTCATTATAAGCGCTCAGGGAATGCTTGCTGCCACCATTATTGTTTATGATGATTTGATCATTCTTCATATCCTTGTTGGTGAAGGTCTGCAGCTCACAACCTTCTGCTCTTCCCCAGAGAATGAGTTTGTTTTCCAAGGTGATTTTGCAAGCACTCCCCACCCCCACTTTCCTGATGCATGCCCAGGTTGGGGTGCACCTGCCATCAAGGCACTTGCCACTGGCGCTCACCTACCTCCTGGCCAGGAGTGGGTCTCGCCCCCCACACGCTCTCCAGAGCTTCATTTGTGAGGATGACGTCCCTGTCCGGTACATCACAGGGACTCAAAAATATTTAACGGATTCAATGACCGAATTGGCATATAGTGTAGAACTGAATACTATGCTGACAAGGCGATTACACGAGTCAAGTCTGGGGAGAGGACTGGACACCCAAAAAAGGTGGAGAGAACGTGGAAAGTGTGGGAAGTTGTAGTCAGGATTGTGAGATTATGGTTCAGGAATATGGACTCATGATTTTGGGAACATCTGAATGCACATCATTTAGGATAATCTTAGCTCTTGGCAGTCAAAACACAGCCCCAAAACTCAACTCAGTGAATGTAAACAACGAGGATATGTATTACGTGTATAGTGAGAAGTCTGGAGGAAGGGGGGCACTGGGGCTGTTCAACTGAGTGCTTCAGCAATGTCCTCAAGGACCTGGGCTCTTTCTTCCCCTACTCTTCCCTTATGCTTCCCCATCATGGTCACAAAGTGCCTAGGCAAAGACAACATCCAGCAGAGGAAGAGTTTCTGCCTCTCTCTTTTTCAGACCCCAAAAAACCATTTCATGTGTCAATGACCAGAGGGGGTGGGAAGCCCACCCCTTACTTGCTCATGGGCCAAGGGCCTGCATTTGTAGGACAGCATAGGGCCCATGGACTGGGCATACAGGTGCCTTCCCTGAGTGGTAACACCATGGGAGTTCTGTTGGAAAGGAGCAAGGGAAAAATGGATGTTGCTTAAGCACAGTGTCTGCAACAAAACCAGACCCAAATCCCAGTTGGAAATTTATTTGAAAAGCAACAGGATACAAATTAAATGACTTCAAAGGCCTTTTCTACTCCGAATATCTGTAATGAATTATTTGAAGTCAGAGTGAGGAGACCTTTCCCCTGTCTGTTCCATCTGCAGTTCATTCCCAGACCACAGCTGTCCCTCAGGAGCCTGGCCTGGAGCCAAAGTCACGTCATCGGGCCACTGGTCAGGGGTGGAGCAGCCACGACTTGCAGCTTTTCCTCATGAGCCCTGCCTGGGTGTCCACCTGGCACTCAGCACGACAACATCTCTTCCTCCCAGAGCAGCTGTCCGACCCAGAGGCCTGGACTTCAGAGAGATCTCCAGGAGCATTCAAGCCTGGAGTGCTGCCTCCCCAACCCCAGGCGTGTGACGGGCCACCCAGCTTGCTTACGGTAAGAATCAGAGGTTCCTCGAGCCAGGTGTGGTGGGAACCTGCGAGAAGGCTGGGCCAAGTAAGCAAAGATTCTGCATGATGATGCAGTATTCCTGCTGGGGGGTCTCTGATTTTCTGGAGCCCCTTTTAAAAACTCCTGTTGTCCAACTTGCCAACCTACCTGGATTTTGAGTTTCCTGCATGTCTGGTTCATGGAGAACTGTAGAATAGGATCTGAAGGGGGTGATAAGAAACTGGTGGGAGAGTCTTCGACCAGGGGTAGCAGACAACAATCATGGACAGTAGTGGGTATCCACAGTGGGCAAGTGGTTTGGGCTCAGCAAGGAACATGGTGATAACTTCTAGGAATTGACTACTAGCCTAACATCCCACCGCTTTCCCAGGTCTTCCAGACACACCTATCAGGAGCAGCTAAAATGAAGCACAGTAGAAGATTGAGGCCAGATGGCCGTCCAGTGGAAATTTAGTTAGGGATGACATCTGTGGCATTGGCTGGGGTGTGAGGTCATCCTTCTTTGGCCACATGAAATATGTTGTATTACATGTATTATATATGTCTATAATGTGTATGTGTGTATGTATTTGTGGGTGTTATATTTTTCATGTCTGTCTTAAATCTTCAATCACATTCTCAACTCCCTGAGGGCAGTCATGGAACATTTTTTCTCTCCTGTGTTCCTCACAAGGTCAGTGCTCCATAATGATTGACTGGCTGAGTTTTTATTGCATACCTACACAATAAAACTCCATCAGCCCTGGTCCCAGAGTTTTCATCCTTTGGGGCAGAGTTGCCCTCTGTGCCTTCCCATCCACCTACTGAGCTGGGACAGTGTCCAACCGTTTCCTCTGCCAGTGATCTGGCCAGAGCCATTCATTTCCCAAGGCAGCCATAACAAAGTATCACAGACGATTAAAAATGGCAGAAAAATTGATCATTTCTCCCTTCTGGAGGATTCAAGTCCAGAGTTCAGGTGTTGGCAAGGCCATGCTCTCTCCCCAGTCTGTAGGGGAATCCTTCCTTGCCTCTTCCCACTTTCTGGGGGTCTTCCAGCCATCTTCAGCATTTCATGCCTTGCAGCCACGTAAGCCGTGCTCTGTCTTCATTGTCACATGGCTTTCTCCCTCTGTATCTTTATCTTCACATGACTTTTTTTTTTTTTTAAGATTTTATTCATTCGTTTGATAGAGAGAGATTGAGAACATAAGCAGGGAGAGCGGCAGGCAAAGGAGACCGAGCAGGCTCCCTGAAGAGCAGAGAGCCGGATGTGGGGCTTAATCCCGGGACCCTGGGATCATGACCCTAGGCAAAGGCAGACGCTTAACCAACTGAGCCACCCAGGCGCCCCCCACATGACTGCCTTCTTATTGGACTAGGGGTCCACCACACTCCAGGATGACCTCGTTTTAGCTAGTGACATCTGCAATGACTCTGTTTCCAAATGAGCTCCCATTTGAGGTACTGGGATGAGGACTTCAACAGGTCTTTATTGGAGATCGCCACTCAACCCAGAACACTAAGTGAGCTCATTCAAGGTGGCAAGACAAGCACATACAAAATGTGTGAATATTGAGTGTCCCTTGGTGCTGAGAAGCATGTGTCCTCTGTTCTCTCTCCTCTGACATTTTCCAGGGAAGTCTGTGTGAGCTGGGGCCTGGCTGGACACACTGGGATACTGTGCTCCAGGGGACGACCTCCATATTCCTATCACTCTCCCTTTTTATAGGACAAACTGGGGAGAAGTCCCAATGGAGGGGAAAAACCAGACCATTTGGGCTCCAGGCAGCCTTAACTATCAAGGAAAGTGGGGGAGCCCCACCTCACCCTGGGAGAAGATGTATCCCTTTCCTGTGAAGAGGAGGAACTTCTGGACCCAACCAGCTCATTGCCGGGCAATCACAGGGAATCCCAAATAATAGATACTCAACAACCGGGTTGTTTCCAGACCTAGGAGAACTCGTTCCCTTTGCTAACAGTTGCTGATTCCCCCATTTAGGGCCCATCAGTACAGACGTTATAAATCAGAAGCCAGCAGGCCTTTCCATGTTTAGCCTGAGGATGTCCTTTGTTCACAGCGGCTGGTGTATTTTTTTTTACACAATATTTTTATATCATTTTTTGAATAGGCAATATGTTTACATAGTTCAAAAACAGAATCATTCCAGGACGATATCCAGTGAAATCTTATCTTGGGCTGTATTTGCTTTCCCTGCCCCCTCCTGGGATAGTAATCAGCTTAATTAGTTTTGTACATTCTTCTAGAGTTTCATTTTGCAGATACAAGTCAGTACAAATATACCTGATACCTCTGCCCTGTTTTTTCCTATGATACACACTTTTTTAAACCTTCTTTTTTTTTTTTACCCCCACTTAATTTATCTTGGCACTCATTGCCTGTGAGTGTGTTGAGAGTTTTCTGTTTTGTTTTTGTTTTTTGTTTTTTTCCCTGACAGGGGCATAGTGCTCCATTGTAGGGATGTACCCTGATTAATTCAACCAAGCCCCTACCGATGGACACAGGTCATCATTTTCAGTGATTTGGCATTTATTATAAGTAATGGTGAAGTGAGTAAGCCTGTCATTCCAGCTTATGACTAAATGTGTATAACGCTGAAAGATTCTGAACTATCTTTGAGTTATCAAAAGGACTGGAAACAGGGGGTTCTTATAACCATGGGTATGGACTGAGTGGCTGCTGTCTGTAAGGATCCCTGATGCTGGGACTAGCCTGTTCCCATCTGACGTTTCCCCACCCTGCCCCCCTTCTGTCTACTAATAAGTCTGAGTGTTGATGGCCACTGAGCATCACCACTGTGCAGTCCTTCTAATGGTGGCTAAAGAAGAAAGAAGAAATTTCTCAGGTACACATGTCTCTTCAAACTGGCAAATGAAAGCCAAGAGTGGTCTTTTTCAAGAAGAAAAGGAGAGGGCGGTTGTCTGTGTGGGTGTGATTCTGCTTCATTTGCTCCTGACACATTGGCTCACCTGTGTGTCCGTGCCATTTCGCCTCAAGAGTAAAAGGGAAGGAGCTCGGCTCACTGGTTGTCTTAGCACAGCCTGGGTAGCTGCTTGGGGGCCCGGATTAAAAACGAGCTCAACAGTTATTCTCTTACATGCCCTAGCTCACCAGGACCCCATGAGGATGTGGTGGTCCTATTTGCACTTTGTAGACAAGGAAGCAGTGCCAGGGTGAAGTCGCATGACCAGGATTCACAGCATGAATATTTGAGCCCAAGAATTTCTGGCTCTAGAACCTGATGCTTTAGCTGGTATTTCATGCTGCCTCCCGAGTCTTAAAAGAAAAGTGTGACTTAGAGCTACACCTCTCACCTTTTAAGCTTGCCATTAGTGGTGGCGTGGTGATGACAGTCATGACAGCACTAATCGAGCAGCTGAACACGGGCAAGTCGGGGACACGCCCCAAAGAAAACTTGTAATGAGTATGCATGTTTGTTCTCCTAACAAAGGTGAGGGCTCGTCCTTTGTGGTCTGTCATGCTGTCATTGGCTCCATTGCCCCCTTTGCTCTTCCGGCCCCCTGACATTTACGGAGCAGCTTCTGAAGGTGAGGTGGCATGCCAGATGTGAGGCAAGGGGAACGAGCCGCACCCTGGTCCTGGGCCACCTGGTCAGTATGGTGTGGAGACAGCATCGGGGTCTGGTGAGGGCCTCCATGTGATAAAAGAAAGAAACTCACTGCAGTGGAATGAGAAGGTGGGTGGCTTCCAGTCATCTTGAGTCTTTACCATTGCTCGATGAAGGGAGGAAGTGAGGGCCCGGAAGCAGAGACTGTGGGCAGAGATATGGAGCCATCCTCCTGCCCACAGCCCAGGGGGAAGCTGATGGTGGCCGCAGCTCTGCAGGCCTGGGGGCCCCTGGGGGGCAGCCTCAGTCAGAGTTGAAAGGCGGGTTGAAGGAAGTCTCCTCTCTCCTTTGCTGCTCCCATCTCAGTTCTTCTCCATTCTTGGCAGGGAGGGGTGCGGTGTGGGGGGGAGTGTCGGTTACCATTTGAGGTGGGGGGATGGGCCGGGAGGGTGTAGTTCATAGGTCATTGGCTCTGGCATACATTTATTTATTTATTTTTAAAGATTTTATTTATTTAGAGAGAAAACATGTGAGCAGAGGCAGGGGCAGAGCGAGCACGAGAATCTCGGGCAGACTCCATGCTGAGTGTAGAGCCCGATGTGGGGTTCTGTCTCACAACCCCGAGATCACAACCTGAGCCAAAATCAGCTGTCAGCTGCTCAACGGACTGAGCCACCCAGACGCCCCTGAATCTGACCTTTGAAGTCACAGGTCAGCAGATGGATCTGCCTGCTGGGGCTTCTTGTCACAGGGGCACTCCCTTCCTGGCATTTTGTTGCCGCCCTTTATTTTTCTTTTCCCCTCAGCTTGCACGCGACAGCATCGAGCATCTCTGTAGTTACCACAGAGCAGCGAGGGGCTTTGCTTTGCCTCTCTCTCTCTCTCTCTCTCTCTCTCTCAGAGCAGGAGGCTGACCCCAGCAGCCTCCTGGCTGAGGGAGTGGGGAGGGAGCCAGTTGCTCTGCATTCAAACACGGGTCCTCTGGCGCAGCTGGCGAAATTTTCAAAACGGAGGTGTCGAAACTTAGGCCCCGTGAGCACTAGCGATCTGTTCCTTGTGCATCTACAGATGTGTAATGGAAGGCCAGTGTCTTCTGGGTAAAAAGCAGAATTCATTCCTGAGGGAATACAGATGAGGGCCCTTTCCCAGGCCACAGCTGTGTGTACGTCTCTGTACTGGTGGCTGTGTGCAGATAGGAGAGCAGAACCCCATGTCATGGAGCTTAGTGACAAGAACAGGAGCAAAATATGCAGTTGACCAGCCTCCTTGGGACTACTTCCTCATTGGAGAAACGAGGAAGTGTGGCTTTGGTCAGTATTCCTGATGGGGGTTTCAGTACTACCCCCAGAAGTCTGCTTATAAACCCATTCAGTGTGCATGGGAATCACCTCGGGGTCTTGTTAAAAATGCACTTTCTGATCCAGTATATCTAGTTCAAGGCTTAAGATTCTGCATTTCCAAGAGACTCCCAGGGGCTGCTGCAGGCCCAGAGACCACAGTGCTGAGTACAGAAGCCCTAGAAGGTGTTTTGTAAATCCGTGGGATGGCTCTGACAAATGCTCTGAGAATTTCCTGTGTGTGGGCTGAGGGTGCCCGTCGTGATTCCAAGTTCAAAACCCCGTCAGTGAAGCATTGGCACCTGCCGCCCCCCAAACTCAACCCAACATAAATAGAAATTAGTAATACTTTTCTACATGGTCATACTGAGAAGTTTTCAAGGAAGTGATCCCCAAAGCCCAGTGATTGAAGAGCTAATTTTTAAGGAAGGGAAGCCTCAGCGAAATAAAGTGAAATAAAGACAAAATCTTGAAATGATTAGATAATTTCCCCACTCTGTGCCTTCTCTCTAGATTAGAGCATTTCCAAACATACACTTAAGTGACAAGAGTTTCAATGCAAATGTAGTTACTGCAAAAGCAAGGAGACCACCCACAGATTTGTAACAGGCGATTCAAGACTTCATCTAACACACAAAGTTGCAGGACGACACGTTATTAAATTAGCAGAGGCACGGGACATGTCACCATGTCAATAACCTACTTTCTAGAAACTGCTTTAAAAATAGATCTAATATATGTATATGCAGTTGTAGGACAATGATGAGAAACCTCTTGCAAAAAGTAGACATTACAATGATTTGCTTTGGGGTTGCCTTTCTTGTTCACTCTTACTCTGATATTCCCTTTGAGATGTATCAAACATTTTCTTAAAAAAAAAGATTTTATTTATTTGAGAGAGAGGCAGAGCAAGAGACAGAGAGAGAGAGGAAAAGAGAGAGCATGAGCAGGGGAAAGGGAATGCTCAAGACTGAATATATGCCTCCACGATCTGGGCGGGATTTCCAGATTGGAGACATTTTCCACTATTCTTTGTCACTGCCCTGTCCCGTATCAGCATCATCAATTATTATGACCCTGTATGAAATTTAACTCGTTTGCAAGAATAACACCTGACATGTTATCCATATGTCAATTGGGGCTGCTTCCTTCTTCCTGTCATCAGATACAAACCGGTAAGCGGGTTTGTTATTTCTCCTCCAAATATTTTTTTTTAATTCTGTGGTCCCCTGGGTTTTTTTTTTAATTATTTCTGTGTACTCCTCATATGAAATGAATAATCTAATCGTATTCATCATAAGCAGGTGTACGCCTTGACTGCTTCATTAGTGTGATGTGGGAGGGTCACCTCAGGCCGCATGGAAGGTGTTTCCAAATGTTCGTTATAGGAACAGGTTTGTTTTATAACAGCATGGATTGGAGAGCATGGAGGTCTCTAAGGTCTCTGACTTTTGTGCAGCATTAAAATACCAGTAGATGGCAGTCTGATCTGTGACTCCATGGAAATAATCCTGGAGGAGAAATCGGTCAGGAAGGTCGGTGTCTCTCCTAGTGTCTGCTTGGGTGAGATGCTATGAGTCCTCGGGACTTGAAACAGCGGTTCTCCCCAAGCTGGTCCAGAGAAACCAGGTAACTTCAACAAAAAGAAACACAAAAGGGAGTTGGGGGAAATTGGAGGGGAAGATGAACCATGAGAGACGATGGACTCTGAAAAACAATCTGAGGGTTTTGGAGCTTGGGTGAGCCTGGTGGTGGGTTTTATGGAGGGCATGTATTGCATGGAGCACTGGGTGTGGTGCATAACAATGAATTCTGGTACACTGAAAAGAAATTAAATTTAATTTAATTTAAAAAAAAAAAGAAACACAAAAGCCCACAAATACACTTCATGCCTTGACCCCACCCAGGATCATCGGTGACTGAATCTCTGAATTGAGGTCCAGGTGTCTGGAGTCTATAGGTGTCTCCAGAGGAGGCTTGAGAATCACTGTCTTGAGTGGGGTGAACGGTGAAAAGATAGGTCTGCCTCCTAGCCTACCAGGCCTACGAATGTGATACTATCAGAAGAAGGGGTTTTGCAGGTGTAATTAAGTCACAGATCTCCAGATGAGATCATGTTGGGCTGTGCATGAAGCCCTCCATTCAGTGACAAGTGTTCCTATAGACCTTTTGGGCCCACAGAGGACAGACACAGAGAAGAGAAGGCCATGTGAGGACAGAGGCACAAACTGTTCTTATGGAACCACCAGAAGCCAGAATTAAGGACTTATTTCTCCCCTAGCGCCTTCAGAGGGGCCACAGTGTGTGGACACCTAGATTTAGGACTTCTGCCCTCCAGAACCATGAAAGAATACATTTCTGCTATTTTAAGGCACCTAGTTTTTGATGATTTGTTATGGCAGCTCTAGAAAACCAAGACACTGCCTGAACGGTGGATAACATTTGGTAAGAGGGAAGGAACATAGGAGGTTTTAAAATTTTTTAATTTTTAATTTTTTAAATTAATGTTTTTATTTGAGGGGGGAGGGGCAGAGGGAGAGGGAGAGAAATCCTCAAGCAGACTCCCTACTGAGCAGGGAGCCCAATGAAGGACTGGATCCCAGGACCCTGAGGTCATGACCTGAGCTAAAATCAAGAGTTGGCCACTTAACCAACTATGGTCCCTGGGCTCCCCAGGAGTTTTTAAGAAATGGTGGCAAAATGAATGAGAGCAAGAAGACATGCCTGGAGGGAGGACAGAAGGCAGGACCGTGAGAACAGAGAATAGCCTTCTAAGATGAGAAGAACGAATTCTGCAGGGAGCCCACCACAGAATCCCCACCACAGAATCCCTGGGCGTGGACGATTCCTGTTCCTAAGAAAGATGCCCTCCTCTCTGTGCTGGTCCATCCTACTTGAGGGAATCTCTCTTCCATGCCTCATAGGAATGCAAAGGGCCCCAGAAATCCAGGAAGCAAGTTTGCATCTCCTTCTGCATGTGTGGGAGCCGCTGAGGGGTGCTGAGGCAGGAGGGGCAGGGCAATGTTTTAGGGGCACCTCCTGCCTGGCCTGGAGATGTGTCCCTGAACACTCACATCTGGTTTGGATTCCTATAACTAGTCCCTGAATCCGTTCTGCTCTCACCTCTTCCCACACCAGCAGTGCCCCCGATAGTGGGGGCTTTACAGGGGAACAAAGCTGTTGTTTTCCAGTGCTGGAAGTCTGGACAGTATTGCTGCTGCCCTGGGCTGGATCTGCCAAGGTCTTTGACATTGATCCCACTACAGAGCCCTCAGTGCAGTCATATGACTCCTGATGAACTCCGGGGGGACCATCCTCAGTCCACCGCCCTGGAAGGAGAGCCACCAACCTCAAGGCTCCTGTGGATGCAGAGGCATTTTCATGGGCATAGCATGACGGAACACGGGTCCATGCCCTATGGTCCGCAAACGTAAGCAGGGGAAATCGTTCATTGACAATGCCCACCAACTTAGTGTCCTCCTTGACTTTTCTGGCTGGTGTGCAGAAGCTGAGAGGTGGGGAGAGCGCCCCAGACACAGGCTCATGGATCACATGGCTGGATCTGGTGTGAGCATTTCCCAGGCATCGTCCTCAACGACCAACTTAGGGAGGACCAGTAATGTGGGAGTGGGGAGGTCACCTGAGTATGATCGCCTTCAGGGTAAAGAAGCAATCACATGCCACCTGGCAAGAACCATGTAGGGACTGCAGTGCCCTGAGGGAGGGCATGTGGGCGCCTGGATTGGGGCAGAGAGAAGAGGAAACAGAAGGGAGCAACCGACCTGTGGTTATTCTTGGTCTTCAACTGTCAGCTCTGTTGGGGATGTAACATTACCCACTGTCCCAGAAATGAGCAAAGGGCATAAGAACTCTTTCATTTTATTTTCTGGGAATGAATGCTTCCGAAGGAAGGAGGTCATTTCCTTCTATGGACACCACCCCAGGGCACTATTAGGTCAGTGGCTACTGTTTTAATGTTGACAGAGAGGCACCAAAACGCCGGGCGCCGGTCAAAACGAAGCTGTTAGCCTCAGGAGTAATTCTGGAATCCGCCGGATAGGATGTCCTTCTAGAGGGCATCCCAGGCATCTGCCTGCTTCCAGGAAGCTGAGCACCCATCCCTGCCCACTGTGGATTGTGAAGGGGCTGACTCTTCCTTGGCTGCCTCATTTATTATTTCTGATGTCAACCCAGGGACACACAGCACCCACGGGGAGTCGTCTGGTACCTGGGAGAGCTCCGGCCCATCAGAAGTAGGACTTGGGGAAAGAGCCCCTCCCCAGGCTATGCTATGCCTTAGGGTCACGGTGAGGTGAAGGCCTCAGGAAGGGGCAACTAAGTGCCCCTGTGAGACTTAACACTAGCTGTGGTCCTCCATCCCTGCTCCCTTGCTTGAGGTCATCTCCCCTCACCTCACTCCCCGATTCTGCCTGTGCCACAGGGCCCATAGATGTGCCCTGTTCTCCACGAAGCTCATCCAAATAGTTGTCCTTTATAATCTGTTGACGTTTTTCTTGAGAAACATACTGTATCTATAAGCAATGTATGTTTATCATAAAAAGAACTATCCGACAATGTAACAAATAGTACAGAAGAGGGAAAAAATTACCCATAGACCCAATAAGCAGAGATGCTCACTTAACATAACATGACACTGGAGTATATTTCTTCCCATCATTTTTCAGGACACACACGCACACACACAACCTTTCCTCATTCAACCTTCCATTTCACTTTGTCACCTCCATCTATCTCCATTAGACTGTGAGCTTCTGAGGGCACCGATAATGGGCTGCTCGCTTTTTATTCCTGGCACCTGCCACGTCTCGCACTGAGGGGTCCCTCCGTGCGCGTTAGCTGAAGAGGACCTCCTGGTGAAATCTGTTTGGCTTTGGAATGCAGCACACCCCTCTTTGGAAAAAAGCAGATTTCTTGTCCCAGTGCTTGATGCTGGTTTAAAACTGGTGTGTGTTCCTCAAGCACGGGTCTTCTGGGTGACAGGGAAGGTGACAGCCACAAGTGGCTGAGACACGGGTGCGTGATGAAGTGTGTTCTGCAGCCTGCGTCTGCGGCTTTGAAAAGGCAGCTCTACCCCTGGTACCTGGCTGAGGCCCTCCTCTTGCTTTGGAACGACACAGTTGAGTCTGGTAAATCTTTTTTTTTATCCTTTCTGATCAAAAATAGTGTTGGCGTTCCACCCCAGGGTGGGGAGAGGGGGGTGAAATCTCTAAGAAATCAGTTTGGCCTGGAAACTACTCTTTTCTTAGGTTAAAATTCATGAGACCTTGGAGCCAGGGTTGGGAATGGAAATAACACCGGCTCTATTCTAGAAAGCTCCGAGTAGGGAGGCTGGGACCAAGTCGGGAGGAGAATTCACTCAGCAGGCCACAGGTGAGAGCCAAGCAGAGAACACAAGTGTGTTTGACATAAAAACGGCTGAGAATGTTCACAGAGCGACAGGATCCCTGCAGGGCATGTGTGGGAACACGAGAGGCTGTGGTATGTTGAGTACCTTCCCTTTTTTTGAAACAAAATGTAGAGAATTCGTCAGTATAGTTGGCAAGAGAGTAGAGGCAGATGTAAGGGAGACAAGCCCATTTGCCTTCGGAGATTTTTATTTGAAGATGGCAGGATGTTTGTTATTTAGATGTCTTTTTTCTTTAAAGGATCTGTGGCATAGGGGACGCTCTAGCTAGAATTAAATATCTCTGAGGGAATGTCATTACAAGATCAAGGAAAAAAGATTGCAAGGTTTTGGCTTCTGATGAAAAGCATCTAAAACTAAGTAAAATCAAAGTGGACCCTTAAAACAAACAAATTATTGATTTGGGCAATGTGCAGAAATCTCAGCCGGAGAGCCTCTTTGGGAACGAAAGAGTGGAGAGGAGACTGAGAAAATATTTAGGGCCCAGCCTTGGAGACTACCTCCTGGCCTGGGATTTCTTCTCTCTACACACCAGGAAAAAGAAATTGATGCACTCTCGTGGTTCCCAAAGTTCAAAAGAGACGAGGAGCCCAGCGCCCAAGGAGGCCAAGCCACTTGGCCCACTTGGTTTGAATCTGGCCGTTTTGGGGACACATTGTGAGTACTTTGTCCAGACTCAGGTTACTGGACGGTATGAAACCCACACTGCCCCCAAACTGCCTCAGGATTGTCCCCACTTTCTCAAGCCCGGCTTCCGGCTCCTCACATGCTTGGAGGCTCACTCATCAATTCGGGCCCCGTTCTACGTGCTGGGGACAGGACAGTGAGCCGAAGCCGCAAAGCCTCAGCCTTCGTGGAAATCCCGTGGCCAGAGCAGTGCTGTGCTGTAGGATTGGATGTGGGCCTCACGTGTGCTTGTCAATATTCTTGTAGCCGCTTCAGGAAAAAGGAAAGGAAACAGTGGAAAAATTAATTTTATTAACATTTCATTTGACCTGCTATAGCCCAAATATCATTTTGCATGTAGTCAGTCTACGAATGTGTCAATCCGGTGTTCGACATCCCTTTTTTCTTGCACGAGGTTATTCTTAATGTTTCTCGATGGGGACGAGCCACCTTTTGGGTGCTCAAGGGCCTCCTGTAGTTTGCAGCTTCCTTAGTGAATGGAATCCATATTCACTGAGTGCTAAGTAAGGGCAGGCCCTGTACTAGGCCCTTCGTGTGCTCTATATCTTACTATCTTCAGGACAACTTTATGAAACAGACTCTGATTACTTATGTTTAACAGAGCAAGAAGGTGGCCTAGAGAAGTCAGATAACTGGCTGAGGGTCACACAGGTCGTGAAGGACAGAGCTGGGACTTGAACCCAGGGCCATCTAAAGACCCAGCCTTGGGTTTCTCAAGCAGAGAAGGCACAGAGTGAGATCCAGGATGAGCACAGCTTCCCAGGATCTTTGCCCAAGGCTCCCCTCCGCTACCCACAGGTCACATTGCCCAGTCAAAGTGCCTTAGAGATGCGGGTGTTCATTGAAGATGTCTCAGCGTCACATGGAGAGGTTTCTGGGGGGATGTCCAGCACCCCCAGCTCTTATCCAGGAGGCATGGCCAGTTCTTACTACAAATAAGGAGCACAGCCTTCGAAATCCATGCAACAGTAGATTACAAAAGGCTTTCTGGACTCTCAAGCCCCATATGAGAGTTTGCTACCATTATTAAATATTTATTGCTGCTGGGGAGCTTGGGTGGCTCAGTGGGTTAAGCCTCTGCCTTCTGCTCAGGTCATGATCTCAGGGTCCTGGGATCGAGCCCCACATCAGGCTCTCTGCTCAGCAGGGAGCCTGCTTCCCCATCTCTCTCTCTCTGCCTGCCTCTCTGCCTCCTTGTGATCTCTGTCTGTCAAATAAATAAATAAATAAAAATCTAAAAATATATATATATTTATTGCTGCTGTTACCTTTCAGTGGCTGGTGTGTGCAGGGCGCTCTCCAGAGCCCAGATCCCCGCTGTGGTGCTGTGATAGAAAACGGCAACTGAGACCAGAACCTGTTGTGAATCTTAGGTCCCCAGTGCCTCCCAGCACCTGGAAGCTTCTGAGTGTCATGTATCCATATATTGTAGAAAAACCCCATGCAGGGGCATGCTAATTAGCCAGGAGTTCTCTTCATTTGCCAGCTGGGCTGGTGCTGAAATCAGTCTTTACGTTCAGCGTTGGGTGGCCAGCAATGCTCCTGGCTCTTTTGAGCACAGCTAGAGGGACGCTTCAAAAGCTCAGATATGCTAGAGGGACTGAGGCCTCCCCGCTCCAGTTCCCAGACAGGTGAGAGGCCAGGAAGCCAGCCTCCAGGGTCTGGAAGAGAAAATGGCCCGGACTGTGCCCCAGGTTCCCAGATATCCTGGTAGCCTTGCTAAATGAGATTACTTCAAATCCCATTCCCTCTCCAAGGCCACTCAGGTTCCACCTTCTGCACGGAAGACTTTCTTGCTGGTACGCCACCTCCAGTCCTCTCCCACCTGTAACGTCCTGCAGTCCCGTGGTCAAGCCCGTGCCACCCAGACAGGGAAGCCCCTGTCCTGTATGGTTAAATGCACGTTCTGTGTGGTTCTGCTCTTCTCTTCTGTTCCCGGACTTCGGAGAGTGACCTCTCGCAGCAACAGTCACCTTGCAACATCTCCGATATTGACTTGTGACAGCTCTGATGATGTGGTAGGTCAACTCCTCTCTGTTCCAGAGAAGGATTCAGGGGCTGTTTCATTACTGTAAGCGAGCATGAAGCCCTTAATTAACCTTTCACGTGGCTTTGCCCGCTGCCTCTCCATCCAGAATACACATTCTCTGAGATTTGGGCTGTTGTGATCTTGGCCTCCAACTAGAATGTCTGCCTGACTTGCCTTGGGAACTCAGTGACAGTGTGTTGCTTATTACTGAGCCAAGGGCTAGTCATGCCTCAGTCCTAATCCACTACCTTTGGTGCTGATTTTTTGCATAACTTTCTTCACTTTTATTTCACTGTAGTTACATTTCTATCATATATTCATTCATTAGTTAAAGCCTTCGCAGCCCTGGGGGACCTTTTTGATTCTCCACTGTACCTTGAGCGCCTAATACGATGCTCAGAACCTGGCAGGGGCTCAGTAAAGACAAGTTCAGTAAACGCACATTTGAACGAACGAGTCGGTGTGGTCCCTGTAGGGGAGGGTGAAGGCAGAGAGAGAGGGAGTTAAGACCTGAGATGCTCAGAGGCTTTCTGGAGGCTTCAGCTATAAAGAGAAATGAGGTCAGCTACCGAAGGGCAGGTGGAATAATGAGAAAACATCCTGGCCAAGGAGTCAAGGACCTAACAGTCAAGTATTTTCCTGCACTGAGGTTTATTTTCTGTGTAACCTTGAGAAAGTCTCATGAGGGTTGAGAGACACATTGGTGTAATTGCTTTATAAACCACAAAGTGGTGTGGTAAGATGTTATTCACCATCCTGAGATCTGTGTCCTGCCTACCCGTCCAAATATATTTCTTTTTTTTTTTTTAAGATTTTATTTATTCAGTTGAGAGAGAGAGAGCATGAACAGGGGGAGGGTCAGAGGAAGAAGCAGACTCCCCGATGAGTTGAACGCTGGGCTGGATCCCAATTCTGGAACTCCGGGACAATGACCTGAGCTGAAGGCAGATGCTTAACTGACTGAGCCACCCAGGCACCCTCTCCATTGTATTTCTTATTAATTTGATTTGGTGAGGCTTATCTTCTTATTTAAAAAGAGATTTTTTTTCCATTACTGCCAAACTAATACACTGTAATAATAAAAACATTAGAAAATTCAGAAGAAAATAAAAATAAATTCTCTCTGAAGATTACCATCTAGCAATAATACTATCCATGTCTCTGTGTACAGCTCAAGTAATTTTTCGTTTCTAAATAGATATGACCTAAGCTTCCCAGGTTTCGGCAGCTGGGGGCAGACAGGGTGACATTTCCCTCCTGTTCTCCCATTTCCAGACTTTGCGAAGGCTGCTGCCTGGGAAACCACTAGAGGGTGGAGCCTTCTAGCTCTGGGTGCTCGCAGCGCCCTTGGCAGCGATGTCAGTGAGGGGTACGGAGAGGTGACTTAGGGAAGGTGGGTATCTTCTTCCAGCGCTCATCACTATCTGAAAGTACTTACAGGGTTTACAGATGTGTTGTGTCTCTCTACTGGAATGCAAGTTCCACAAGGTCAAAAGCTTGCTGGATTTGACTTCCTTCTGCCTTTTGGCACTTCAAGCAGTACCTGCACATAGTACATATGTATTGGATGAGGGAAGGAACACCCAAGTGCCGTATTACCCCTCATAGAATAGGAAACGTTCGCTTTGGATGACTTGTGCGTATGAGCCATACAGAGGCCACATTCACTGGCCATATGCATCGGGTCTGCCAGATGCAGCTATAGTTGGAGAATGGGCCTCGGCAGGGTGTGAGAGATAATCCTAGCCCCAGTGAATCTCCTCTGCTCCCTCAGTGATTTCAAGCACACTCTCAGACCGTGCTCTTTAGCCCGTGGCCAGTGCTTTCTGCAAATATCCTCTCCAGGCCCATAGTCGTAACATCCCCAAACTGCACTCGATAAGGACGCCTATCCTCTTCTTGTCCCAGAGCCCGTTCTTCTTCCAGCACCTCTCAGCTTGCTTTCCTGGTGGGGCTCTTAGGCTTTTCTTGGAAACACTACTGCCTTGCCTTCTTAGGTAAGACAGTGATTCTGGTCGCCACTCTGCACGTGTGTTTCAAGGAGGAGCTTCAACGGTGCGGACGGCATCTGTAGATTGGGTACAGAGGAGCTTCAAGAGCACTGCTGAGAGCTGGGGCTTTGAGAGGGGCTATCCGGTTAGCTCTGAGGCTACCCTTCCCAGGCACAAGGCTCTGCCCTCCCCGGCTGGACACAGTCTCCAGACTCAGGCTGCTAAACACACTTTCCACGGCTACCCCTCCACTTCTCCTCCTCCCCCAAACCTGGAAAAAGATGGAACTAGGCCTGTTTTCTGCTAAACCATTGCAGCTCGACTGGGAGGGGCATTTCCTCTAATGTTCCCCAAATTAGCACAAAACTTGCCCTTCCTCTGTGGCCCCTGGTGGAAAACAAGGTGTGATTCATCTCTGTGTGTTTGCAGGTGGGATTCAGATCTCCAGTAGCAAGTGCCCTCCAGATGTGAGGAGTTAGCCATCCTCTGCCGGGTCAGGTGAGTAAGAAAAACCAAAGGTGGGAAGACTGCATCCCTTGACCCCTGGATCACGCCTGGGGTGGTTCCGCTGCTGCTGTTTTTACTATCCGTGGGGATCATCAGCAAGTGCTTACATTAGAAAACCCGAGTCTTCAGACAGGCCATTTCTCCCAAGTCTCCTTGGGGACAGTTTCTTTCGTCTTTTTTTTTTCTCCAGCTTTCTTGAAATACGTATGTTAATGAACATATAACATCGCATAAGTTTAAGGCGACCAATAGAATGATGTCATATATGTATAATGATTAGCACACTTAGCTTTGTTCACACCTATCACAGCACAGAGTTACAATTTTCCTCTTATGATAAGAACTTGTAGGTCTGCTCACTCACCCACTTTTAAATATGCAGTATTGTACCTTACACTTGTATTGTACGTTACATCCCCAGGATCTGTTCATCGCATAACTAGACATTGGTGATTTTCACCCCCTTCACCCATGCCCCGTCCCCTGCCCCCACTCCCCTCCTCTGGCAGCCACCAGTCTGTTCTCTGCTTCTATGAGTTCTGTCTTTTTAGATTCCACCCATAAGAGAGATCATACAGTATTAGTCTTCCTCTGTCTGATGAATTTCACTCAGCGTAACACCCTCGAGATTTGTGTTGTTAGTGTATAAACATACTACGGATTTTGTGTATTGTTTTGTATCCTGCAACTTTACTGAATTTTTTGGTCACATCTGACAGTTTTTTGGTGGACTCTTAAGGGTTTTATGTATGTAAAATCATGTAATCAACACACGGATGATTTTACTTCTTCCTCTCTGGTTTGGATCCCCTTTACCTGTTTTTTGTGCCCGATTGCTGTGGCTGAAACTTCTAGTGCTGTGTTGAGTAGGAGTGGTGAGGATGGGCATCCCTGTCTTGTTCCTGGTCTTAGAGGAAAAGTTCTCAACCCTCCACCAGCCAGTATGATGTCAGCTGTGGGCTTTTCATATATGGCCTCTATTATGTGAGGTACTTTTTTAATACCCAATTTTTTGAGTTTTTTTTTTTTATCATGAATGGATGTTGAATTTTGTCAAATGCTTTTTCTGCATCTATTGAGGTGATCATATGATTTTATAATAATTCATTTCATTGATGTGATGTATCATATTCATTGATTTGTATATGTTGAACCATCTGTGCAACCTAAAGATGAATCCCACTTGATCATGGTGTCTGATCCTTTTAACAGGACTGATGAACTTGCTTTGCTAGTATTTTGTTGAGAATTTTTGCATCCATATTCATCAGGGATATGGATACCCCACTTCTTTTTTATTTAAGATTTTATTTATCTATTTGAGAGGGAGAGAATGAGAGTGAGAGGGAGCACAAGAGGGAGAAGGTCAGAGGGAGAAGCAGACTCCCCATGGAGCTGGGAGCCCGATGCAGGACTCCATCCCGGGACTCCAGGATCATGACCTGAGCCGAAGGCAGCCGCTTAACCAACTGAGCCACCCAGGCACCCCGGGTCCCCCTTTCCTTAAAACCTAGATGACAGAGGTCAGTTCTCCGACATTGAGGAAATTGGTGAAATAAGTAGATATCGCTTACATTTGTTTGAGCAATGCCTCTGCAGGAGAAAGTTTGTCATTTGTTCTAGCTCTTTTACACAGGGCAGAAAAACCTGGAGCCTTTGGTGGTCTGTGTGTGTGATTTGCTGCTCCACAGTCACTAGCAGCAGCCGATGCCCCAGTGGAGCATGCCCACTGTCTTCTGCTGTCCTTCCTCTGCTCTCTGACCTCTCCCCTCACAATGATAAGGATATATTTGTGTTTGAATATAGCATTGGAATTCACTTTCACATCTCCTCTTTCATCTGAACTTCCTCCGTTGGAATGGGTAAGAAACAGTTATTCGTACCTTTTCTGAGAAATGAACCCATTTTCCCAGCACTTGAATCAGATTTTTTATGCCTGCTCAAAACCTTTTAGGATGCTGTGGTTCCTGCCAGCCTCTTGATAGAGAAGCTTGAGACAGAGCAAGAATGGGTAATAGAGAAGGAACTCAGACCAGAGGTGTGAGGAGGCAAGGTTAGGAACTGTTGGCCAAGTTGTACGGTAGGCTTATCTCAGCATAGGATTCATCATTGTCCTCCTTTCCTTTTCATTTTCTACCAGCCATTAAAATTCATGATAAGACTATGCTATCCAGATTCACCATGATTCCTGCAGGACTGTGACCTGGGAGAAAATGTTTGAATTTAGCTCTTGGAGTGGCTATGGTAGAAAGTGCATGGAACCGTGGCCCTTGGTTTTCTTTTCTGCTGCAGCTTAAATCAGAAACAAGAACACAGACTCACATTTTTAAAAATTATTCTTTGTAGATGTTCATCCATTTAACTTTGCCAGTGAGCCAGATATTTTGCTAAGTGCAGGGAATGAGATGTGATCCATTCTTTCCAAGGCATCTGCAGGTGGTGAGAGAGAGAGGTTGAGAGAGAGAAAGAGAGGGATGGAGGAACACTGACAAGTGAATCTCTACATGACTAATTCCTGCATCGAACTAAGTCTAGGAGGCTCTGGAAGCCCTGAGGAAGAGCACGTAAGTATTAAAGACTGTGCCAAGGTCAAGGTGAATGCTCAGAGAAAGTGATCCTTAAATGGAACCCTTCAGTGTTCGTGGGACTTAGCGCAGTCAAGGGAAGGGGCATGCCAGGCAAGTAAACGGTATGTTTGAAGATGCTGAGACATTATGCTGCTGAGAGGATAAGAAGTCATTTGAGGGCAGCGAATACAGTGAGGAAGGTGGGAGAAGAGGTCTGTAAAGAGGTGGTGGTTGTTGTGCCGATGTCAGATTTATCTTGAAAGCAGAAAGGAGGCATGGTCAGGTCCCCTTGGAGATGCTGTCATGCCTTGCCTAACTGTGTTTGAGGTTTTTGGGATTTTTATTAAATTATATATAAATATATATGTATATATATAATTATATATAAATATATATGTACAGATATAAATATATGTGTGCATATATAAAATATATGTATATATATAAATATATATGTACATATATATTTATATATAAATAAATATATATAAATATAAATAAATAAATAAATATATATATTTTGGAAAGCAGTTTGGTAGTCTGTATTAAGAGCCTTTAAAATATGCATATAAAAATATGCACACCCTGAGGCCCAATAACATTACCTCTGGGAATAAAACTTATATACTTATATATAATATATGAACTTATATAACCTTATATACTTATAAGTAATAATAAGTAATAATACTTATCACCTACTACATCCTGCTTATTATACCGGATTTTTTTAAACCCTCTGTATATTATATTTTTTAAATTCTTATCACAACTTGGTGAGGTGGGAATCATTGGTCTCATTTCACAGATAGAGAAACTGAGGTTTTAAAGAGTCAGGCAGGCTTAGGATTGAATTCACACTCTGTCACTAATTAGCTGTTTTCCTGAGACAAATTACTTGACCTCTCTGAAGCTGTTCCCCAAGGAAGTACTATTTTAAAAAAATAATACAGACCAGAATTAAATGCAAGCTGGGCTTTTTTGATTTACCCTCTCATTTGGATTATCTCTGCCAGAGCTGACCTCTGTTTTCTTGAACATGTAAGATGGAATAAAAAAGCCAGAATTGGGTGGTGTGAAGCACTGTGGACAGTTGCCTTGTTTTGGGGGACCATTCTCAGAGTTGCTTATTCCGGCAACTTTCTCCAAGTGCACCCATGCGGCTCTCATCGTCTACCTCCCATATTTGTATCTTGTTCCCCTGCAAAATTGTAAATTCATTGAGGAAAGGGATAGTCTTAAATATATCTTTGTATCTCTCACACCATCTGCCTGGTTCAGGGCTTTCCATGGACCCACAGAGAGCCCAGAGGTTAGATTTTTCTAGAAGCAGTTAGGGCATCACAATCCCAAGGAAAACCAAGGCTCTGAACGTAAAGGGGCTTGGTGACCTTGGGGGGAGGTGGGACACAGAGATCCATGGATATTTCAGGTTGGAAGTCTGGAAAGGAAGGTTTGGAATTGAGGGGACCTGGGAGAATGTATTTAATGTTCTCATGAATGCTGAGTCAAGAGTCATCTTAGTCTGGGTTCCCCAGAAGCAGATCCTGAGAGGGGGACCCACATACAAGCGGATAGAATTAAGGCAATGCTCCCAGGACAATGTAGTAAAGGGTGGGAAGCAGGACAAGAGAGGAGAAGTGGCCAATGGCAGTGTCAGGTGGAGTTCTAGCCTCAGCTTAGTCTCCCAGAAGTGGTCTAAGCTGTAAACCACACTCAGAGTTTGTCCCCGCTGGGCTTTCAGGCTTCTCCTCCAACCCGTCATTGGCTTCCCGCTGTTTCGAGGTGACCAGGGAACCCGTGCCCTTCTGGCTCTGTCTGTGTGGGCAAAGCCAGGGCCGCAGCCCAAGGGCCGGCCTTCTAAGAGGCACAGGTGCAGGGAGTTAGAAGCAAAGGCGCAGATGCTGGGGGGAAGGGCACAAATATCCCAGGGGATGTGGGCGGGGCATCAATGGTGTCGCCCTGATCACTTCTGCCTCAACTTTGTCCCACTGTACGCCCTGCCATCTGCCTCTAAAACCCATTTTGCAGCTTCCTTGTCTGCAAAGCGGGGACAGCGTTACTTTTCTTGCTCATATCACAGAAGGATAGCCAAACCTAATACCATGAGACAGGGTCCCTAGTCTCCTCTTGACACCACTGGGCCTTTATACAAAGTCAGGTGTCATCACTGTGTCTTTCTCTTCCAGGCCCAGAGAGTCGATGAGCTCTTGGTCCTCACCGGGCTCCTGTCTCGCAGGCATCAACCCTGACAGCCTTTGAAAAGAGCTTGTTTGTGCTGGAAAGAAAGCAGGCACTTTTTTAATGTTGTTAAATTTTGCAGCAGTTTCTTTAATATAAACCAGGCGCCTTGAACTTCATCTAATTAACCACCCGATATCACACTGGGGCGGTGTTTGGCTTTCATGTGCTCATCAGCATCAGCTAGGAAATATTGGAAAGCTAATCATAATAGGACTTAGCTCTTATAAAATGCCTTTTATCTCCAAAGTGGTTTACAACCACTAATTATTAGAGGAATTGGGGTGAACAGCAACCATCTCACAGAGACCTCAAACCATTATCGGGGCCTTTCATGTATCTTATAATAGAGCAAGAGACGTGTGAAGGGGGATGTTTAATAATAGTTGTCCAGACCTGGAAGAGTTATTTTATGGAGGTAGGAGACAGCTGTTCCCTGTCTCCCTTAAGGCGAGAACGAGGAAATTGGACCTAACTGGAGGGACGAGGAGGCAGAATAGAGCGGTTGCATAATCGACAGCAGGCAGCGGAGTGGTAAGAGGGTGCTCCCAAAGCCGCTTCCTTCCGAATACCCGCCTCTTTATGTGGGCTGATGAGGCAAATGGCCTTCCCAATGACCTTGGGTGGGTGACATTACACCACTAAGTCCCATCCAGCTATGGCAGCCACTGGTTGATGTATGGGCTTCCTGATCTGGAGGGGAGCAAGCCCCCTGAGTTCTACAATAATAATGATAATCAGGGGCACCAGGCTGGCTCAGTGGGCAGAGCACGCAGCTCTTGATCTCCGGGTTGTGAGTTCAAAACCCACGCTGGATGTAGAGATGACTAAACAATAAATCTTAAAAAAAAAAGAAGAAGAAGAACCATAGCTAACATCTTATGGCTGGGAAAGCGGGGCATAGAGAGCTTAAGAAACGTATCTGTGGCTATGTAGCTCATGCTGTGGGCAGCCTGGCCTTGGCGTTTATGTTCTTATCCACCACAGTAAGGGGCCGGTTGGAGAAGGGGTGGGATTGATGCAAAGGCCCCCTGCAGTATGTCCAAAAAGTAGGTAACAAACACATGCAGCACAGGGAAGGTGCCCTTTCCAGACTGCTCTGGTTCCTGTGCTTTAAATCTTTAGGCTTGAACAGTGCAGTGGTGAAAGGGGTCCTGCAAAGCGGCATCTTTGTTCCCACCGAAAGGAGCCATTTGCTCGCCTCACTGTCCTGGTCCCATCAGAGGGTGTGCCCAGAGCTGTGCAGAGGAGGGGAGGGCCACGCGCATGGATAACAGGCAGGCCACCTATGAAACCCTGAGGTTTGGTCATAGCATGTTTTCCCCAAGTACTAAGATGCATTTAAGGGGTCACCTGGGTGGCTCAGTGGGTTAGGCATTTGCCTTTGGTTCAGGTCATGATCCCAGGATCGTGAGTTTTGAGTCCGGCATTGGACTCCCTGCTCTGCGGGGAGTCTGCTTCTCCCTCGGGCCCCCACTCCCACTACTCTCTTTTTCTCAAATAAATAAATAAAATCTTTTTAAAAAGATGCATTTGAAGTGGACCATGCCCCTTAAGTCTCAGGCTGTGGGGAGGTGGGGGGACAGAGCCTAAGGAGACATTGGCTCCCATCACCTGTGCAGACAGTCCTGGGGACTCAGAAGATCAGGACACCCTGTGCAGAAACATTAGCCTCACAATTTCTTCTCAATGAGGGCTGATTGCCTCTAGCTTGAAATGGGCCGCGATGGGAACCCTGACACTATGCATCTTAGTACTCTGTGCTTTGCTCCATGCCTCTCCTGCGCCCTCTGCAGTTTGACACCTGCTCCCCCCCAGCTCCCCCCCCCCCCAACTTCTTTTGACTCTGCCCTCTCAGAGTGAATGGCTGAGACCCTGGGCGTATGGAGAAGGCCTCCCCTGAAGCCAGGATGATAACGGAGATTCCAGCGGATCCCCAAGATGCCTTTTGTGCTTTCGATTTCCCAACTGCCCACTGCAGGAGAGATTCGGAGGGGATCAGGGTGATTTAGTAGCTGCTTTCAAGGGCTCAGTGGGCATGCAGTGTGTGTGCGGGGGTACCAGCTGCCCTCCATCTCCGCCGAGTCCTGAGTAAGGGGGAAATTAGCTCAGAAGCTCTAGGAGGGATTTAAGTTTGATCTATGACCTTTCTGACTGTAGCAGTTACTAAGCAGCTAGAATGACTTCGGAAATCTGGGAAATGTTCCTGGAAATGTTTGAGGGCTGGATTATTTCCATCTGAGTATAAAGGCTTGTATGGAACCACTCTGGAAGGAGAAGAGTGGTCTGCAAGTTCAGATCGAACTATTCCCCTTGTGATGGCAATGGCATTTTCCCTTTCCCTTTGGGATCTACCCCAGCAGTTTCCCCTATATGGCCGTACTATCTATTGGTCTAAAAAATGTTCGAGGCAGAAAGCTGGGTGCAGCCTTGAGCCCAGAGCAACGCTGGGCTTCACCCAAGTGTGAAAGAGTCAAGCCAGTCACAGGGCTGCCATTTTATTTTTGAAACAAAAGCAGAAGCCCTTCTGTTGTTTTGTCTCCTGTTTCCCTTGGAAAACCCACAGATGCTGTGCAGAGAGCACAGGCCAAGCCAGGGGAAAAGGGGTGGGAGGAAGGGGGCTGAATGAATGGTCTGCCCCGTCCTCTTATTTGCAGAGTCCCTGAGCTCCCTACAGTAAGGGACTGAGGATTTTCTCAGGGAAATTACTTAATTTTCTGCTTGCCAGAGTTGAATTTAGAAGGAAGAATCAGGCTCCTGGGGATAAATACAGTAGGCGGGGTTAGACTTGCAAGTCTGGGGATAGGACAAGGTACTGACCTGCCCCTATCATCTCTCTCTCTTTTCACATAGATCTATTCAGCCATGGACATACAATAAACTACACGTGTTTAAAGTATACAATTTGAGGGGCACCTGGGTGGCTTAGTGGGTAGAACATCCGACTCTGGGTTTCGGCCCAGGTCGGGATGTTAGGGTTGTGGGATCGAGCCTCAGGTCGGCTTTGAGTTGGGCTCCATGTCCAGGCCCACGCTCAGCGCGTGGAGCCTGCTTGGGATTCTCTCTTTCTCCCACTCTGCCACACTCTGCTCATGCTCTCCCTCTCTCTAAAAAAAAAAAAAAAAGTATACAATTTGATAAGTTCTGATATATATTTGTATGTACATATGTATGGATGGATGGATATGTATGTGTGTATGCATATACCTGTATATGGACATACATACACGTAGGTACAGATGTATACACATTCATATATGGACATATATATATATTTCCATGAAATGATCACAGTTAAGACTGTGGACGTATCCACACCCTCCAAAACCCCCCTCTTGCCCATTTGTAATCTCTCTTCACCCTTCTTCATCCTCCCTTATCTTTTTTCTGTCACTATAAATTAGTCTTCATTTCTATACTTTTATATAAATGGAATCAAATACTATATACACTTTCTGTCTGGCTTTTTTTGCTCACATATCACATTTTTGGGGCTCACAATTGAAATACTGTTTCAAGACTTATCCATTTTGTTGCTTGGATCACTAGTTTATTCCTTTTAATGCAGAGTAGCATTCCATGGCATGTGTATGTGACTGCTCGCCCATCCCGTCTGCCCGTTGATGAATATTTGTGTTGTGTTTGGTGACTACAAATAAAGCATCTGTGAACATTCGTGTACAAGTCTTTGTGTGGACAGAATTTTTTATTCTCTTGGGTAAATATTTATGAGTGGCATGGCAGGATATTTTCTTGGGTAACTGTTTAGGACTGGAATGGCAGGGTAGAAGTTTGTTTGACTTTTTAAAGAAACCTCCAGATGGGGATGCCTGTGTGGCTCAGTTGGTTAAGTGGCTGCCTTCGGCTCAGGTCATGATCCCAACGTCCTGGGATCGAGTCCTACATCGGGCTCCTTGCTCGGCAGGGAGCCTGCTTCTCCCTCTGCCTGCCTCTCTGTCTGCCTGTGCTCGCTCTCTCTCTCTCTAACAAATAAATAAATAAAATCTTAAAAAAAAAAAAAAAAAAGAAACCTCCAGATGTTTTCCAAAGGGGCTGTACCATTTCCCATTTCCACCAATGGTGTGTGAGTGGTCCATCCAAGAGATCCACGTCTTTGCTAAGACTTGGTATATCAATTTTTTCATTTTATCCATTTTTTAAAGCCATTCTTTTCAACATAGGGCTTGATCTCATGGCCCTGAGATCAAGACCTGAGCCAAGATCAAGAGTTGGATGCCTAACCGACTGAGCCACCCATGCACCCCTCATTTTAGCCCTTCTAAAAGGTGTGTAGTAGTGTCTCATTATGACTTTAGACTGCATTTCCCTTCTGACTAATGACGTTGAATATTTTCATGTAGCCATCTGATATCTGTACATTTTATTTGATGAAGTAGCTGTTCACGTGTTTTGCCCATTTATAAAGTTGAGTTCTTTGTTTTCTCAGTAATGAATTCTAAGCATTCTTCATGTATTCTGGATCAAAATCCTCTGTCAGATGCATGCTTTGCAAATATTTTTTCTCTATCTATACTTAAATGGTATCTTTGGAACAACAGAAGTTTTAAATGTTCACAAAGTCCAATTTATCAAGTTTTTGAACTACTATGCTATTGCTGTTGTACCTAAGGAATCTTTGCCTAAGCCAAGGTCACAAGGCTGTTTTCTCCTTGTATTTTTATATTTTTAGCCATTACATTTAGGTCTGTAATCCATTTTGAGCCAACTTTTGTATGCGGTGTAAGGTATGCATTGACATTCTTTTTTTGCAAATGGATATCCAATTATTCCAGTCCCATTTGCTGGAAAGATTATCCTTTCTCCACTGCATTGCCTTTGCATTCTTGTCAGAAATCAGTTATATATCTATATATAGGTCTATTTCTGGATTCTCCATTCTCTTTTTTGTTCCATTTATCTTTTTTTCTTATCTTCCTGCCAGTACCATAGTCTGTGCCTTTATTACTATAGATTTATAATAAGTTTTGAAATCAAATAGTGTTAGTTTTCCAATATCGTTCTTCTTTTTCAAAATTGTTTTGGCTATTCTAGGCCCCTTGCATTTCAATATGAATCTTAGATTGGCTTGTCAATTTCTATAAGAAGCCTGCTGGGATTTTGATTGAGATTGAGATAAATCCAGAGATGACTTTAGGGAGAAATGACATCTTAATAGCACTGTGTCATCCAAACCATGAACATGAATATCTACCCACTTCTTTTGGTCTTCTTTAATTTCTTTCATCAATATTTTGAAGTTTTCTGTATACAGGTATCATACATTTTTGTCAGCTATATCCCTAAGTATTTCATATTTTTATGGTATTGTAAATGGTATTTTTATTTCAATTGTAAGTTTTTGTTTCTGCTGTACAAAAATGAATCAATCGATTTTTGTAGAGAAAGCTTATAACTCTTAACCTTGTCAAACTTACTTATTAGTTCTAGTAACTTTTTGTGAATTTCACCAGAATTTCTACATAGACAATCATGTTGCTTGGGAATTAAGATAATTTTACTTTTCCCATGCCCAATCTGGTCATTTTCTATTTCTTTTCTTGCCTCAACAGACTGGCTAGAATCTCCAACATAGTGTTAGATAGAAGCATTAAGAGTAGACATTCTTGTCTTTTTCTTGATCATAGGGGGAAAGCATCTGGCTTATTACCATTAAGTATGGTATCAGCTGTTGTTTTTTGTAGATGTCCTTTTTCAGGTTGGGCAAACTCCTTCCTACTCCTGGTTTTCTGAGAGTTCCCATCAGGAGTGGATGTAGGGTTTTGTCAAATGCTTTTTCTGCATCTACTGAGATGATCATAAGGGTTATCTCTTTTAATTTTCTAAGATGATGAATTACATTGTTGATTTTCAAATGTTAAACCATTTTCACATTCCTGGGCTAGAACTCCACTTGGTCAGGATGTATTTATTCTGTTTATATATGAGTGTTAGATTCAATCTGCTGAAATTTCCTGAAGAATTTTTGCATCTGTGTTCATGAGGGATATTGGCCTGTCTTTTTCTTTTCTTGTAACGTCTTTGTCCAGGTTTGGTAGGAGATAATCCTCGCCTCATAGAGAATGTTAGGAAGTATATCACATTTTTCTGGTTTCTGGAGAGTTTGCATAGAACCAGTATTAATTTTTCTTTAAATATTTGTAGTGTTCATCAATACAGCCATCTGGGCCTTGAGTTTTCTTGTAGGAAGGGTTGTCACTGACTGTTCAATTTCTTTAGTTGTGTTGCCCATTTTACATATTTCCTCTTTTTTTAAAAAAAATTATTTATTTGACAGAGAGACACGGCGAGAGAGGAAACACAAGCAGGGGGAATGAGAGAGGAAGAAGCAGGCTTCCTGATGAGCAGGAAGCCCAATGCGGGGCTTGATCCCAGGACCCTGGATCATGACTTGAGCTGAATGCAGAGGCCTAACCACTGAACCACCCAGGCACCCCTATTTCCTCTTGACTCAGCTTTGATATTTAGTGATTTTCAAGGAATTTGTCCATCTTATCTAAATTGTCAAATTTTCTGCCATAAGATTGTTCATACATTCTCTTAGCCTTTTAATGTCTATAGAATTTGCAATGTGTCACCTCTCAAATTTCTGCTATTACAATTTGTGTCTTCTCTCTTTATTGATCTTTTTTAAAAAAAATCAGCTTCTATTTGTGTTAATTATCTCTGTTGTTTTTCTGTTTTCTATTTCACTGATTTCTGCTTAGACTCTTAGTATTTTTTTCTCCTTACTTTGGGTATAATTTGCTCTTCTCTTTCTCGTTTCTTAAGGCAGAAGCTGAGGTCATTGGTTTGAGATCTTTCTTCTCTTCTAATACGTGTGTCTAGATAATTTTTTTCCCCTGGGTACTATGTTAGTAATATCCCACCAAATTTGATATATTGTGCTTTTATTTTCACTTAGTTCAAAATATTTTTTCATTTCCCTTTCTGTTTCTTCTTTGACCCATGAGTTATTTAGGAGTCTGTTATGTAGTTTCCACATACTTGGGGATATTCCAGAGGTCTTTCTGTTATTGGTTCTAATGCAGTTCCCTATGGTTAAAGTACATAGTTTATATGACTTGAATCCTTTAAAATTTATTGAAACTGTATTATGGACCAGAATATGGACCATCTTGGTAAATACTGCATGTGCACTTGAAAAGAAAGTGTATTTAGCTTTTGTTGGATAGAGTATTCTACAAATGTCAACTAGGTCAAGATGGTTGACAGTGTTGTTCACTTCTGTATCTTTACTGATTTCAGTTGACTTGTTTTATTAGTTATTGATAGAGAGATATTAAAGTCTTTGAGTAGGACTGTAGATTTGTCTATTTCTCCCTGCAGTTCTATCCATTTTTGCTTCATACATTTTAAAGCCCTGTTTTTAGGTGATAAGTATTTAGGATTATTATTATCTTATTGATGAATTGACTTCTTTATCATTGTGAATTTTTAAAAAATTTTCATTAATATTCTTTGCTCTAAAACAGACTGTGCCTGATATTAATATGCAGCTTTCTCTTGGCTAGTATTAATGTGGTATATATTTTTCTAGCCTTTTGCTTTTAACCTATTTGTGTCATAATGTTTAAACTATACTTCTTGTAAGCAGCATATAGTTGGGTTACCTCAACTTGGAGAGTCTTCCAGACTCTGCCTGGATTTCCCCTTCCTGTGTCAAGGCCTGAAAACTCTCTAGGCAATAATAGGGAGCCTTTTGTTTGTTTCCCATCTGTCACAAACAGGCTTTGGGCTAGGGTGAGATGAGTAAGGGCCCTAGGGTACAAAACTTAAGAAGATAATCGCTCCCTGATGCACAGTTTTCAGAATGGATTTCTCTTTATATATTTACGTTAGGTGTCTTACCCTTAAGAAGACACTCACAGAGTTGTGCAGCCACAGGGCTGGTACCAAGAGTCATTAGCTCAGCCTAGTCCTGACCCTGCCGAAGGCTCATTGTCCTTCATTGCCTGAGATCCAGTGTCTTCAAAAGCATTTTTTAAAAATCTGTTTTGTTTGGATTTTTTATTATTTCAGTTGGAAAAGTAAATTCAGTCCCTGTTACTCCACCTTTTCTGGAAATGGAAGTCTGAACTTATTCTTTATGAGATAAAAATCCCACCTATAGAGATCTCTGACTAAAATAGAAATGTTTTGGGGCCTCCCTGTAAAGAATTCAGCCAAAAATTGGTCTTCCTTTATTCAATAGACAATCAATGAAGATTTACTATTTACCTTATTCTGGACTAGGAACTGGGGTTAACATCAAATAAGACTTGGTGCCCATCTAGGCATTGCTTACAGTTGGTGCTTTGGAACTCTTAGATTGGCTCTCTCATGCCATGCATCATCTGTGACATGGGTCAGGGAAGGCAGAGAGCCAGAGACAGTCAGACATAGAATTGACCAATCACCCCTACTAATTGCCAGGCCCAGAATGGCTCAGGAGCTTACTTAAGCTCACATTGCTATGTGGCCTTATTTTGAGGGAGATCGGACCTAACCCAAAATACCCTCCTTTACTGCCAGTTACTGTGACTGAAATCCCACCATTGGAGGCTCATTCATTAACAGCAGGGACCATGTCTTCTCCGTGTTTGCATTTTTCAGCGTTGGCTCAGAGCCTGCTACAGGGTAATCGATAGATGAGAATGAATGAGTGAAAAAATGAATGGATGAGTGAAGGAATGAGTGATAAGTGTTAAAATGATGAATATGTCCCTGGGAGGTGATTTAGGTTATTATCTGTTGGTGACAGCCCATTAAGAGTAAGGCCAAGCTGGGACCCATGATAGGAAGGCAATGTGGTATATAGTACATAAGTCTCTAACTATACTAGACCTTGATCCAAGTTGTTTAACCTTTCCCAAACTCAGTTTCCTCATATGTGTGATGAGAATCTTAATCATACTTACCGAACAGAGGGATATCAGGTTTTATCAGGATGAAGTATGTTAAGGGGCTGGCAAGAGAAAACCCTCAAGGAATGAGAGGTGTTATTAGTCCAGTCTTCTGGGAACAGCAGGTAGGAATGGGGTAGGGACAACTGGATGACAGAGACCCTGAGATAGTCCTGGCTAGGTAGCAGGAAGACACAGACAGCTCTGCTCATGCTGTTCATTTACAGAAGCTCAGATGTTACCATTGTTATTATCCTAAAGCCCTTCCTAAGCTCAGAGTTGCACGTAGATGTTCTGGGCAATACACATACGCTGAACAGAAACAACCCCACTCTTTTGGGACTGATAACTAAGGCAGTTAATTCCCTCTGGGGAAGAGAGAATAAGAATGTTAAATCTGTCTATGATTAGGTCATGGCCAGTTCATAGTATGTAGGGACGAAGAGAAACACTCCATTCCCGAGGGAGGGGCTGGTCAGAGGAGTCCGATGGGAGCCCATCATCCTGCCCAGGTGGAGCGAAAAGGTGAAGTCTGCTGTACCTTGTCTGGGTTCTGCTTCACAGAGTGCATTCCTAAGACCAGGAGTCATCTTCTAGTTCTGGGCCCACAGCTCTTGACACATCTGGCAGGTGGAAAATGTTGACTGAAATCATCGATTACTTTGGATTTATGGTGTAACTGAGCCAGACCGCTGGGCTCAGATAATCAGACAAATTCCCCTGCTGATACAGTGACTTTTCCACCTTTTTTCTGAGCAGGGCACAAGAGACACAATTTAGAACTTCATTTTCTGCATTTCCCCTAAGTGCATTATAGTGTGTATCTATATTTTAACATTCAAATACTATCAAATACTGAAAATGTGGACCTAGCCTACTTCCAAAAAGTCTTGAGACAGAAAACTCCAAGGATTTTAATATTGCCTTTCATCATATTAACCCAATTTTTAAAAAAAAGATTTTATTTATTTATTTGACAGACAAGTAGGCAGAGAGGCAGGCAGAGACAGAGAGAGGAGGAAGCAGGCTCCCTGCTGAGCAGAGAGCCCAATATGGGGCTCCATCCCAGGACCCTGGGATCATGACCTGAGCCAAAGGTAGAGGCTTTAACCCACTGAGCCACCCAGGCGCCCCTATTAGCCCAATTTTTGTATTAAGAACAATTTCTTCCGTTGAAATTTCATAAACTTACAGAGATAGAAGGGACCTTAAATACAAATAGGTCCAGTCTTGTCATTACACAGATGAGGAAATGGAGACCAGACAGGTACTGACTTGTTCAAGGTCACGTAAGCAGCCGAGTCCAGACTAGAGGCAGGTTTCTGCAAACCTTCTTCCACAGCATCACATCACAATGCACCCCCTGAAAAGACTCCTGGAGGGGCTTTCAATATCAGATCAGTGCATAGGATTTGTGATTCTGTGTTGGCTGGAGACAGCCCTGGGGGTACCCCAACTGCACCTGGCAAGTCCAGGAGAACAGGAAGCTCCTTGTGGACCTGGCACACTTTCATCCATCAGCTCTCATCTGCAGGCTCACGGACCCCACGGAGTCTGCAGCATGAGCTAGGGGCTCACCAAGAGCTTGTTGATTGTGAATGACCTAGAAGATGCTGCATCTGAGTGAGGAGGGAATGCTGAAGTGTCGGGACAATGCAGGATTAAAAGCAAATACATGTTCAATGAGCTTGGATCTAAATCTCCTTTTTTGCATTACCTTGCTGTTTGGCCTTGGTCAAGTCACGCCAATGTCTGAGCATCAATAACATCATGATGATGATATCTATTTCAGAAGGATGTGAGAAGTAAGTGAGAAAATGTGTATAGGAGACCGAGGCCTGGCGCCTGCCTCCGAGTGAACATTCAATAAATGGTAGCTCGTCTAGCAGGATCTGTTTCGTCACTGTCAGTTTAAATGGGGAGAAATTGTTTTTCAGGCTTCCTCTACCCACCCACCTCCTTTCAATTTGGAAATGTCTGTTTTCTTTTTTCCCCTCTTCTTTCTCTGATGGGCTCACTGATCTCTTCGTGATCACAGCACATTCCCCTTTGTCCTGAGCTTCTGCTAATGAGGAGGTGGTTCCTAAGAGAGGCGGGCAGCCTCACTCCATCCACACCACACCCACTGCCTCTCTCATCTTCTGTGTTCAGGTTCTGCAAAGACTTGAAGAAATTGACAAGCCCGGATGGCTACCCCTGACAGGACAGTGGTCTCTAGACCCCAGAGACCTGGCCAGGGTGCAAAGGAGAGTGGGGCCTGCCTGGGTCCCCTCGAGCTGGCCCTGCAGAGCAAGGCATGGGAATTCTTTCAGACCTGCGACACAGAAGGCAAGGGCTTCATCGCCAGGAGGGACATGCAGGTAAGAGGCCTGCCCACCTGGAATGCCAAATGGTACAGGTCTTGGGTTAAGGAGCAGAAAAAGAAGCTATCTAATCTTCCCTGGAAAGAGGCGTTAGACCAAACTCTGCTGGGAGCCAGATCTCCTGGGTTTGCTCCCTTTCTGGCCTTTGCTTGCTGTTAGACTCAGAGATTGTTTCCCCTCTCTGACTCAGTAACTCCCAGGACTGTGGGAAATGGCGACTGCATCATAAAGGGATTTGAGTAAGACATGGCAGAGAACCTTCAGAGACAAAGTGGAAAGGTACCAGCCTGTGGCTACAACAGAGCCCCAAGCTATGCCAGGGTGCTGTTGCTTTCGGAGCAGGCCCAGTGACAGGTGCAACAGCAGAACAGGAAGGCCCTTCTGAAGCTCCTCTTATCTGCCCCTCGCCCTCACACCCAACCGCACTCAGCCCCTTGTCAATAGGTCCCAAGAGAGATACTGCTGAACCCCAGTGCACACCATTGCCTGGCGCAGGGCTCAGTAAACTCTCTGTCACAGGCCAGAGAATAAGGATTTGAGATCCTGTGGGCTGTGAGCACCACCATGACCGTTCAACGCCATGTTGCCCCTCGAGCTGCCACAAGCAGCATGTAAACAGATGAGCTCAGCTGTGTTCCAATAAAACTTTATTTATGGACCCTTCAAATCTGAATTTCATATGAGTTTCTCATGTCACCAAATATTCTGCTTCTGGTTTTTTTTCAACTGTTTAACATGATATCGTATGCCTGAAACTAAGACAATGTGGTATGTAAAAAATGTAATAAAAATATAAAAGCCATTCTTAGTTCCCTGGCCATAAAAAAACAGGTGGTGGGTCCAGTGTATAGCTCGGGGGCCTGGTTTTGCCAACCCCTGGTCTAGTGCCTTTCTACCGTTCATGTCAAAAACTTACTCTCGGGGTCTTACTTAAGTCCTTCATGCTGCAGTCATGATTTCAACTGACATGAGTAAATAAAATCCATCCTCAACCAGAACAGGCTGTGAGCAGCCCTTCCCAGCCTTTCCATCATTGGCTTGGTCAAGAGCATTTCGGGGAGCAGGGGAGGGATACATAGCCGAGTTGTTGGAAGGGAAGTTGGAAGTTGCAGTGGTCAAGTTTCCTTTTTAAAAATTTAGCTTTTCAGAATACACTGAGTATGGGCAGGGGACTGTAGACCCTGGTGGGCACCAGCCCTGTGTGGGCTCATACTTGGGAGCTGTGAAGATCTGAGCTGGTGACCTGGCAGAAAGGCAGCGGGTCTTTCTCTCCCGGGCCCCACAGGATGGTGTTTTCAGGCTTCAGGTGATCCCAGAACTCTTCCAACATATAATAGTTGCACAAATTGAGGGAAAAGACCTGGAGGATGGGACCCACTTAGCCTGCAAGTGAGCTCAGAACACCCTTGTTTTCAGTTGTTGACCCACCCCAGTATATTTCTGTCACCAGAACTCATTCCCCAAATTGCACTCCCCATGGAAAGTCAGACTCAATGTGCTTTGAGGAAAACTTGATCTGACCTACCCTGTTTGTGAACTTTGTAATCGCCTCCATAGGTCTGCAGTTGTGGTGGTTGGTGGTGGCGGTTTTAATGGTGTGCTTAACTTTTGATTATCCCTTCTGGAAAAAGAAAGGGAATTCGCGTTTGCCAAAGGTCAGCTCTGGGCCACATGCCTGGTGCAGCTCAGCACTTTGCTCTGGATATATCCCAGTTAAGCCCGCTGAAGCCCACTCTTTTTTTTTTTTTTTTAAGATTTTATTTATTTGACACAGAGAGAGAGATCACAAGTAGGCAGAAAGGCAGGCAGAGAGAGAGAGGAGGAAGCAGGCTCCCTTCTGAGCAGAGAGCCCGATGTGGGGCTTGATCCCAGCACCTTGGGATCCTGACCGGAGCCGAAGGCAAAAGCTTTAATCCACTGAGCCACCCAGGTGCCCCTGAAGCCCACTCTTTAATGAAGGGAGGAAGTGGCATGTAAATTTGAGGTATAAAGTATAAATTGTAAGACATCCTTTGTATTTGACCCAGAAGGATCAAACTGAAATAAACGTTGAGTTCCAGAGATACTGACTCAGCTGCATTCCTCCTCGGTCCTCGCTCCTGACCCAGGCAGGAGGAGAAGGGGAGAGAACTCCTACCTGGCAGACGCTGGTGCATCCGTGGCTACCATCTCCTTTTTTCCTGAAGCTTCTATGTACTGTGGACAGTGAAGCATTTGTAACGTTTAGTTCTTTAGGCTGAGAAAGTGCCATCGAGAGCAGTTCTGCTGCTGCCCTCTCTGGGGGAGGATGGGCTGGAAAGAGATACGGGGAGAACCGTAACCCACTCCTAGCCATCCTGGGCTCTCTGTGGAAACCCTGTGTGCCTCCCGGTCCTCTTAGGCAGAACCTGCAGGCATCTGTCTATTGCCCATCACTCCTACACAAAGCTGCTTTGCCAGGAGGTCACCTCACTTTGATTGGTGGCCAGCTCCTCAGACCTGGCTACCACCACCTCAGCTCCCAGCCCAGCCTCAAAGGAACTGGGAGAAGAGCTCAGAAGGTGCACACACACACACACACACACACACACACACACACACACACACAGATCCAGCCACCAGGAAAAGCCCTCTGAAGGAGGGAATGGCTCTCAAGGGAGGAGAGGCTATGAGCTACCTGGCAGGGCCAACCTAAGGGCTAGAAGAAGCAGGTGGAGAAGCAGAGTTGGAACAAGCCCATTCCACAAGACTGCCACAGTGTCTGAGCCCCAGCAGTATGGAGCCAGCCCACTCAGATAGAGCGGGGACCATAGAAGGAAAGGAGGAGAATCCAGGAGAAGCTTTTTCCTTTGAGGACCCTGGTGCAACCTGGAGGGACGCGAGGCAGGCTGCACTGAGGGCAGGGGTGCAAGCCCTATGCTCAGGCTCCAGGTACAGACATTTTACTGTAGGGTTGGCAGATGGCAGAACCAGCCTGTGTGAATAGACTGTAGGCAGCGGTTTGAGAATCCTCACTCCATCCTCTACAAAGAACCTCTCTGGGTTTCATGGGGCAGAATTGGGGTGAAGACTGCTTTGTGGGGTGAAGTCTAATACAGTCTTAGTCAAGCAGAGTCAGTCATGAGGCTGAGGGCCCTAAGTGGAAGTCGGTCCTGCCTCCAAGGGACAGAGAGACATGAGAAGCCAGGTTGGAGGGCATGAAAGAATTCCTTCTAGCCCAGAGAGGGAGACAGGGTCAGCACGGGCAGGAGATCTCTTTGAAGAAACCTAGAGCCTCAAAAACCCTGTTTCCTTGATTTTTCCTAGTAAAATGACCTACCAATGCCAGGTACCTGCCTCCCAACACTCCTAGAGTTCCTAGACTAGCCGAACTGTTAAGAATCATCTAGGAGGAGAAAAAAAGAAAGAATCATCTAGGAGTTGGCAAATCAACCAAATAGGGCCTATTTGTGCAAATAAAGTTTTATTGGAATGCAGCTCTACTCCTTCATTTGCAAAGCGTACCTGGCAGCTTTGTTCTACAGTGGCAGAGCTGAAGAGCTGTGACAAGGACCCAGGGGTCTGCACAGCATAAAATATGTACTATCTAGTCCTTCACAGAAAAAGTTACATGGTTCCTGGTTTATGTTAACAAGAAGACTTTCTAGGATTCTTAGAGCAAATTGAACCGAGTTTTAACCCTGAATCTGCAAATTCACATAGTGGTATGTGAATTTGTGTGAATCTCTTAAGCCCCCTGGGCCATAGTTCCTCAACTGTGAATTATTTATGGTGCTTCCCAGCATTAGAAGAGAATTAAATGAGTGTGTGCACAGAGAGCACTTGGCCTTGAGACTAGGGCTGGAAATCTCTCCATAAATGTATATGCATGTGTGTTGGGAGAGGGAGATGGGGACTTGCGCCCCACGCACATCTTATCTCATTCCTCGATGTCCTCCACACTGTGATTTTTTTAAATTGTGGCAAAGTACACACCACATGAAATTTACCATCTTAACTCTTTATAGTGTGCAGCTCAATGACATTAAACACATTCACATTATACACCCTTCACCGCCGTCATCTCTAGAACTCTTAGCATCTTCCAAGATGGAAGCTCGGCACCCATTAAACACTAACTCCCATTGCCTCCTGCCTGCAGCCCCTGGCAACCACTGTTCTACTTTCTGTCTCTATGAATTTGACTACTCTAAGTTCCTCATTTAAGTGGATCACACAGTATCTGTCCTCTTACGACTGGCTTATTTCACTTGGCGCAATGTCTTCAAAGCTTATCCCTGTTGTAGCAGCGTTCAGAATTTCCTTCCTTTGTAAGGCTGGCTAATAGTTCATTGTACCTATTTGTATACTGCATGTTGTTCGTCCATTCCTCCCTCAGTGGACACTTGGGTTGCTTCGTGCACTTGCGTGAAAATAGCGCTGCTGTGAACAGGGGTGTGAAGTACTCGGAGTCCCTGCTTTTGGTGCTTTGGGGATGTAGCCAGAAGTGCAATTGCTGGGTCATAGGGTAATTCTATTTCTAATTTTTTGAAGAACCACAATACTATTTTCTAGAACAGCCAAACCATCTACATTGATTTTAAGTGCAAGTCGTCTTGTGCTCCCTTGGAGATAAGGAAAAGGTACTCATGCTGAAGAAGGAGCCATCCGCTCATATCCAGCTGGTGCTGTGGTTGTTTGTGTCCTGTCCACACGACTGGGGCCATTTTGCTTCTTAGAGGACATTTGGTGACGTCTGGAGACATTTTCGACTGAAACAACTAAGGAGGGAGGTGTTACTGGCATCTGCCGCTGCATATCCTATAACGACCAGAACAGCCCCCTGCCTGCCCACGACAAAGAAGGAAGCATTCCAAGATCTCAATAGTGTGGAGGTTAAGAAACCCTAGATTATACCGAACAGCCTGAACCAAGCACGTGAAAGCACAAAGCAGAATAAAGGTAGATTTCATCTCTTGTACCTCGAATTCTCATCCTGAAGATGTTTGGTATGAGAAGAGAATGGTTGGTGCTGAAATGGAGATCTGAAAGGGATGTCGTAGAAGCCTCCAAAGGAGGGAGACTTTAATTCTGGCTATAAAGTTGGATCTCTTCTGGTTCTCTCTCTCTCTCTCTTTTAAAGATTTTATTTATTTGAGAGAGAAAGAGCATGCACAAGCAAGGGGGAGGGGCAGATGGAGGGACAGACTCCCCATCGAGCAGGGAGCCCAACTCGGGACTCGATCCCAAGACACTGAGATCACGACCTGAGCTGAAAGCAGACACCTAACCCACTGAGCTACCCGGGTGCCCCTGGTTTTCTCTTTAATGAGTTTCCCAAAGATGTGTTGGAGACTGTTGAGATGTGTACCCATTCATTTTCACCCGCAAGATGAGTGTTACTGGCCTAGTAGCCAGGAAGGTTAGGGGCTCTGGCTGATGAGTAGCAGAAGACAGCATTTCTCTGTGGTTCTGGGAGTCCCAGCCATTGGCACAAGATTGCTTCCTGTTCCAGGTCCTGGAAAATGTCCAATCTATAAGACCTTGCCGAGAATCAGCAGGTGTGATCCTGGTCACAATTGGAAGCATGAGAGTCCAGACCAGTGCTCCCTAGATAAGAGTTCGGGGTCTCCTGCCATCACTCTTAGCACTCAGTTGTTTACTCATTCATTCAACAAGTATCTGAATATTCCATGTGGGTCAGCCCCGAGCTCCCCAGGAACAGGATGGTGAGTGAAAATGAACGGGGTCTCTATCTCAGAGCTTCCAGTCCACTGAAGGAGCAGACATTCATCAACTAGTTGCATCTATCAGGATACAAAATACAAGCTGACCTGAGACCGGTGAAAGAAGGAACTTGTGTTTAGGGGTCTCACACAGCCTGGCCTGCCCCGGGGGCTGCAGAGCCTGAGTGAGGCAGGAATTCAGAGCCAGCTTCATGGCAGTGGAGGGAGGCAGGTCTTCAAGGAGCGGTGGGGTTCTACAGAGCTCTGTGGGCATGGGGCATGTTGGCATAAAGAGGGTGAGGTGACTTCCTCCCCATGGTTCCTCCTTCCCCCGCCCACCCTTCCAGATGGGAATGGAAGTGAAACAGGATGTACAAAGGAAACAGGATCTCTGGAAGCCTGGGGCATGGTGCTGCTGGCAAGAGAGACTTTTGGTGGTAGCTGGGTAGGCAGGGAATGGTTAATGCCCAGTAGGGAATTCTAGAGAGAACATGACAGAACATGACATTTGACTCTAGCTGAGGCCCTGAATGGGAAATCAACTCTTTAATCCCAGCGCTAGTCTCCACTGTGACTTTGGGCAAATCTGGAGCCTTGCAGGCTAGCCGATCAGTGGAATGAATCATCTTGTCCCCCTTCATTCTGCTTACCTCAGTTGAAAATGTAGACAACACCAGGTGCCCAGGGGACAACACCAGAATGAGCTGGTTTTACATGGCTTGCAAGCCCTGGAACAGAGAGAAATAAGAGATGATTATGGTGATTAAGAATCACAGGAAGGGTAAGAACTACAGGGAGGATCTAATATTGCTTTCCCCATCGTCACTGACAGAAGAAAGAAGAAACCAGTCTGAGTTGTAGACCAGAGAGCCTGGGATTTGGTGATGGAGGGATTTGTGCTAGACTCAGGAATGGAGCCTAAAGGCGGGGTATGACAGCTAACGAGAGGAAAGGTCCCCACGTGTGGGGTGGTTTTGGTGAAAGGCAAAGGGAGGGTCCCACCAACCACGGCAGCGCCCTTGCAGCCCATTTCTAGCTCTAGCACACCATGGATGAGGTTTGGCGACCGCAGGCTGATGGCGGGGAGGGAGGGAGGATGGCCCCAAGAAATGGACCAGAGTCGCTCGGGTTTTGATTCTCCCTCCCGTGTGATGTCTTTGGTTTCCAGTGGAGCTAATAAGCTTCCTCCTTATAAAATTGACTCACTCCTCACCCCACATTCTCTTATTGTGGCTTTTGAGACAGCTGGTTTATGGATTGTTGATAAGCCCGCAACTCTGCTGTATGCTAAGCAGAGGCACTTCTAGAATCTTTGCACACACTCTCACTCCCTTCCTTTCTAAAAAAAACTCATTCATATTTAATTCAGTTCCCCTGAATGGCTTCCGCATTATCCTATCTTCCCACTTTGTAATGCATCGCAGTCTCCCTTAATGTATGACCTGCCAAATTAAACTTTATGGCTTATGAGCTAGAAGATTGCCATAGGATCAAGCCAAGTGTTCTTGCACGTTATGTTATGGGCTTTCACACCTGCCAGCTCGTTTTCATTGTTTAGATGGATATATATCTTCCTTCCTACAGCCCCGTGTTGCTTGTCTTCACCTGTCAGTCACCTGCATGCGGGCAGTTTTGTGTAGCTGTCCCTTAGGTAACAGGGAGGAAGGGGGAGGGTCACCTGGGGCATAATGAACTCCCTTGGGGAGTCCTCATTTGGAGACTTAGGTTATTAGGGTCTAAGAGAACAGTCACTTCAACGATGCAAATCAGCCTTGGCCTGGGGCCACAGCACATCAGTCAGAAGGCCAGAGGCAAGCGTCAGGAACTCAGCCATTGGCTTCTCATCCCAGCAGCTGGTCCCTGCCCTCCCATCCTGTGTGGTCCTAGCCAGGCCAGGACTCAGCTTTGGTGTTGATTTATAACTTCCTTGCACACTATCCTGTCCAGATCCCCGTTAGAACACACATGCTCTTGTGGGGGTTGATCCCCTAAGCCAGGGGCAGTTAACATCCTTTCAGGAATTAGTTGAGAACCAGTAGGACGCAGAAGAAGGGGGCACAGCCTGGAGTGACGGGTGTGAGTCACTTACACGGAAGAAGGGGGCTTATCCAGCATCCCCTCAGAGCTAAAGGATCCAAATGTGTGTCCACAGAAACTGACAAACTTGATGCTGGGGCCCGGGGATTGTGAGTGCCTCCATCAGGGAAGGCTTCTGAGAGTGTGACCCCTACCCACATCCTAGCAGGGGAGCAGGGGAGCAGGACGGCATGGCGGGACGGCAGTGGGGTGCGTGGGGAGAGTAGGGAAGACTGACGGTGAAGCCTCACTCCTCTGTCATTCACTTGCCGAGAGGCCTTGGTGGGTCAGTGGATCTCTCTGTCTCTCTCACCTTCTCTGCCTCTCTACCACCTTTTATTGAACATGCACTGGGCCTTGTTCTTTATGTTTACTCCCTCGTTTCACCTGACACTATGTCATGCAGCTATTATCCTACCACAGGAGTCAGTTCTGAATCTTCCATCCTTTATGGTTGTGAGGAGGGCCAGCTTCAGGGTCAGACCTGGATTTGACTCCTGGCATTGTTACTTACAGGCTGGGGGACCTTCGGGCAGGGAACTCGAACCTCACTCTTCATCTATAAAGTGGGATAATAATGCCCACCTAAAGGATTGTCATGAGAATTACATACAAATACACCTGTTTATAAACATATTGGTAAATATGTATTTATTTATAAATCTAGCAAACTGCCTTGCACACCAGTAGGCACCCATTAAATAGTCGTAACATTCAAGGGAGAGAGAAGGGCTTGACGGGGTCTTTGTAGGACAGGGCCAACTCTAGACCCTTCTGGCAGCAAGCTCTGCAGTTCCAGGGTGGCCCTCCGTGACGATCTGAATGCTGACCACTGCAGTCTGTATTGTTTTCAGAGGCTCCATGAGGAGTTACCACTCAGCCTGGAGGAACTGGAGGACGTGTTTGATGCCCTGGATGCTGATGGCAATGGCTTTCTGACTCCAGAGGAGTTCACCACTGGATTTAGTAAGTTCTGATGGGTGCTGGGGCCCCAGGGTATTCATCTACCTAAAGCTATGAGAGGTTCACATGTCCACCACCAGATCTGTGGTGTGTATAGCCCAGGCTTCCTTGCCCTATGGAAGTTTCCAGGCTCTGGATTATTTGGGCCTCTTTTCTGTGTCCACGTCAGCTGTTTGTACCACTGTTCTCTCCGTGCCCACTACACGGTCACAGCCAGATCCCCTCCCACCTGAGAAGGGCAAGCTTGGCATAAAAGGGGGAGGAAAAATGAGATTTCCAGCCTCTACATCTCCTTTCCTTTCGATGACACCAGTGCACAACACAGTGGGATGGCTACCTGGTTCATTTCAACCTGGGTCTGGCTGAGTCATCCAGGTTGAGGGGAGCTCACCATCAGAGGAATTTCTAGAGGGTTTGAATAGAGCAGTTATTCTCAAGGTACCCAGGAGGAAGGAGAACAGAGATTCACAAACAAGATCAAGAAACCGGATACACCATCAGATGAGATACTGATCAGATATCGATCAGAGCAGAGACCAATATGGGTCGACAGACAACTTTCACCACACATCTGCCTTACACGAAGTGTCGTAGAGTTTGCCAGGAAGAACCAGAGGCTCCTCCTGAGCTCTAGGAGCTTGCAGTAGCCTTAAGAGCATAAGACAGACTCCTGCGTTACAGGCAGTGTGAGTACAGAGAAGGTGCACCTGGAGTTGCGGAGTCACTTGTAAACGTGGACCACCGTGGTCCTGGTGGTGGGAATGGCTCGATGATGTCATGGAGCAGCCAGGCTGCTGCTGGAGGTCGATGGAGGGGAGGCTCTGGTTGTGTAGAGAGGAAATCAAGGAAGACATGAGCTCTAAGCCAGACTTCAAAGTTTCGAGGACCACAAAGGTGCCATAACACTGATATCCATTCCCAGGCTCTAGCATGTCTCAGAATCCCATGGAAGTGACAAAGTCCCCAAACCCAAGAGATGGTGTCCAAAATGTTTGCTGTAGTGGTGGTGGGCAGGGCAAATTCCCCTTTTCTTCTCTCAAATGAGCCTCCAGTGACTTCCAGCAATTAAGAAGGATGAGGTCTTCCTGGGTGAGTATTTATGGATTGCCCAATTCAGATCCTTGTGCCGTGTATCCCCCAGGTCACTTCTTCTTCAGCCAGAATAAGCCGGGTCAGGAAGAGGCGAGTGAACAGGTGGCCCGGCTCCAGGAAGAGAAGGTGTATCAGTCCAGAGGGGAAGAGCACGTGGGCGACATGGATGAAGATGAGGAGACCCAGTTCCAAACACTGATGGACAAACTTGGAGCCCAGAAGGGTTTTGAAGAGTAAGTGACGACAGCGATTGGTCGGGGGGCTTTAGGAGCCACCCTTCATCTGCCCATGGAACACCCGTGTTTGTTCAGAGCTCAGTCAGGCCCCAGGTTCTGGGCCACCAGCTAGAAGACTTGCTCCATACAGCCTGCCCTTGGCTGACACTTGTCTCTGCTTTCTGCATTTTCTCTCGGGAAACGGTGCTCAGCCCCTACCCTCCCACTCTCCTCACTCCTACCATACAGCATCAGCACAGTCCTTGGCTCCCTGAGGAGCCCTGCGCAGCAGAGGGCCGTGCCAGACCTGAAGGGGCTCTCTGTGCGTTTTGCTGGGGTTCCCCCATCCCTGCCAGCTCACCAGCATTTCCTCCTCCCCCCGGAGCCAGCCCTGGGTCTCACGGGCTGCAGGACATCCCAGCCCGCCCTGCAGTGGCGTGCTCCTGGCCGAGGCTCCTCACGTGGCGGCATTTGCCCACCGTGCCCCGGAGCCAGAGCAAACCCGTCAGGAAGCCGAGGCTGGAAATTAACCAGTTTTTACCAGCCCACCGCTTGGATAATCAGCAACTCAGCTGAAAATTTCAGATGGCTGGAACTTCAAATAAAACATAATACCCCCATTTGTTTTCCAAAATGCATCTGACATTTAAAATGAAATGAAATAAAAATAGGATGAAATAAAATAAAAAGTGAGGTTGCAGCTGGTGGAAACAAGTGGCTAAAAACGCAGAATATCCCTTTTCCTGTTGCCTTTCGCTTTTCCATTTCCGGGCCTCTCGGTCTTGGCTTCGATGTGTGTTGCAGGAGCAGGGATGGCCTAACAATTGGAACTCTGATGCGTCCCGAGCTTGGGAGGAGAAGGAATTGTGGTTGAGGATGATAAAGAAATGGCAGGAAAGGAGGGGCCTGCACACAACGCGCAGGCCAGAGCAAGAATCTGTCGCTCTGTGGATTTTTGAACCAGCAGTTCGGCAGACTGTGTCAGAGTTGAGAAAGGACAGGGGGAGGCCTAGGAGAAAGCCCAGAGAGAGGCCCTGGAGGGGCAGTGCACTGGCCCCCCCCGGGGGGTGGGGTAATTCCAGGACCCCAGGATCATGACCTGAGCAGAAGGCAGATGCTTAACCATCTGAGCTCATGGACGGGGGCAGGTGGGTGGGAAGCACGGGAGTCAGACACCCGACTCAGCTTCTTTGAGGACAAGACGCCAAAGCCCAGGGACCACTGCCAATGACCCTGGGAAGCCTCCTCCTAGAGGAGCAGAAGGAGAGGGCAGTGTGGACAAGTCAAGGCATTGTCATGAAAGAGAGGCACCTCTCTACCCACCTGTCTCTTCTGGGCCAGCCCCCTTCCTGGCAGGGCTCTCAAAACAGAGTTCACCCTATGTTCCTCAGAGGGCCTGTCAGAGGCCAGTGAGGAACCGAGCCCACATGAGGCATCCTGGGGAAGAGAAGGTCTAGGGAAGCCTTCAAGGGTGGTCACAGAAATTGATATGCAGAAGATGGCGGCCAGCACTCTCCATCCCTGTGGAAGCTAAATGGAAGGCAGGAGGCTGGTGTTGCAAGAGGGGGATGGCAAGATCACCAGGCCCCAGAGAACATAAAGGAAGCTGTGAAGACTTCAGAGGTCTTCAAAGATTCACTCCCCAGAATGGCTTGTGTGTTGCTCTGGAAGCAGGCAGATGGGTCAGCGGACCTCCTAGAATCTAGCCCTGCTGCCCTATACCCTTCCACAAGGAGCAGGAGCTGTAGACCAGGTGTCTGGACTCCCAGTGGCCCGACTGTGGCAACTTATGGAACTTGGCTTACTTTTCATCAAGGACTGACAGATTTGTTCCTTCTCCAGAAATCTGGGAGGCAGGTAGTGTGGCCATGATGAGGTGGTTCAGAGAGCTTTGGAAGAGGGTCGGGTGGGTCTGCAAATCTCACTGGAGGCTCTAGCCAGTTGGCTGTTCCAGCAGGAACTTGACAGATGTGAACGGACAGACCGAGGTGGACCTTGATTTTATAACGCATGTACTTCCTGAGGGCAGCAGTCTGCCCCAGCCATGGGAGGCCATCGTCATATGTCTCTGGGACCCTTGTATCTCTGAGTCCCTCATACCATCTCCACAGTATCTACAGGACAGCAAAGTTCTGGGAATGGGGAAGCTCCTCCCTCCCCATCCCTTGTTTTCCAGATCACCTCTTGTCCTCTCAGCGCTGGGTTCCAACAAATAAGAAGTACTCATTGAGTGATGGATGGACGAGTGTTCCTGATGAGTTGGAGGATAGCAAGGGAAGGAAGGAGGGAGGCTCAATGGATGGGCAATTGGATAACTAAGCAGAGGTAGCTTCCCTTCTCGGTGGGCCTCCCTGTGCTGGGAGCAGAGAGTGCTCTCTGGGGCCCAGGCCCCTTGCTGACCTGGCGCTGGCAAGTATCACTTCTGAGGAAAGTTGCTCAAATAGAGGACTTGTCACCCAAGAACAGAAAGGACTTTATTCTTTATCTTGAGGGTTCCCGGTGGTAGCTACCCTCAGATTGTAGTAGTTTCAGAATTTAATGGGCTGTAGACCAGATTGCTCTTGGGCTTCGCGTGATGGTTGGCCATAGATTTTTGAGTTTCTCTGGAGACAGAGCGCCTGGTCCCCAGTGTGTGCCGCCGCTGCCTTCCTCCTGTCTCTGATCAGCGAGGCCCCATCTGTCTCTGTTGCTCTGCTGTATGCACCTGCCCAGTGTGCCTGTTAGCTGGGGCTGGGGCTGGGGAGGGGAGGCTCTGGGCATTTCACTCTGTGCCTTTGTCTCTCTGCCTGCCTGTGTCCCTGCCAACCTTCTATTTGTTGTTCCGTGTGTGCACACACGCACCCCGCAGATTTGCGCCTTCCCTTCCTTCTGCCTGTCCGTCATTCCCGGTGCCACCAGTGGGGTGCTGTGTATTCTCTCCCGTTCCCCATGGTGACAGTTGCTTTCTGCCATCCCTCAGATGGCATGTCTTTATCTCTCAGCTGTGAGGACCGTCCTTCCTGGGACGACAAGGTCTCTCCTTCAGCTGCACGGCATTTGTCCTCACACGCACCAGGCTCCTGTCCTCCTCTCCTCTTCCTGACATTCTTTGATGCTCCCAGCACGCAGCTGCGCCTGCTCGGCACCACCTGCCCAATGAGAAAAACCAGAGAATGGAAGCAGTGGAGCGCCGGCTGAAGGAGGACGACACAGGAGCCAGGCAGCCTGAATCTGACTCTTGACTCCGTCATTTGTCAGCCGAGTGATCAGAGCAGCTCCCTTCCCCCTCTTTTGGGGGTTAGCAGATCCCCAGCCCCACAGGTTACCCTGAGGGTCAGATAAGCTGATAGGCGTAGAGTACCTAGCATACAGCCAGCACTCAATAAATGCTCACCATTCGTTCTGGCTGTCAGTTTCACATCCAGGAACCAGGGTGTTGCCGCACTCGGATATGAATGCCCCCTTTTTCTTGTAGTGAAAGTGACATCAAGCAGCTCTGGTTACGGCTGAAGAAGGACGAACCTCACCTACTGTCCAGCTTCGAGGATTTCCTGACCAGGACCTTCTCGCAGCTCCAAGAAGCTCACGAGGAGAAGAACGAACTGGAGTGCGCCCTGAGAAAGTAGGTCCCGTTCAGCCGTTGGCTGTACACGTGTGGGAGAAGCAGAAGCGTGAGGTGTGCTTTCTCACTCTGTGAGGCCTCCCTGTCAAGGTCTGCCAGCGTGGGCACTGGGACCTGCAGCTGTCGTGGAATGTGTGTTTTTAAGCCCTTGCGCACATCGATCAGGTCCTCACCGTAGGCTAGGCACTCCTTAAACATATACACCGGCTCATTTCTACTATTCACTGCTATGCCTATTTTATAGATAAAGACGCTGTGGTTCTGAGGGGTGAATGACAAGCCCTGGGACATACAGCTTGTAAGGGGCAGAGCCAGCCTTCCGAGCAAGATAGCCCAGCTCCAAGTCTGGTTGGCCACTAGACAGTGATGCCCGACACCCCGGGGCTACCCCCCAACTGAAGGCCAGCCCTGGGCCCCACTGAGTCCCTTCCTGACCACTCCCTGGACCCTTACAGCCTTACCGCTGTCCTGCTGCCTCCTGGCCACCAGGGCCTCTGCAGTCATTCGTGATTTCTAGTTCTCCTTGAGGAGGCAGCCCTGGCAATGTGAGCTCAGACCCGAAGCCTGGCATCGCCAGCCTTGTGCCGCAGACATGGGGCCTGCCACATGGATGTTCATCCTGCTGTGGGGACAGGTGCTGTGCGTGTCGGTGGTCCCCACATGCACTTGGTGATGGGAGCTCGCACTTGGTGAAGCATGGTGGGACTAAGGATGTTCATTATCCTGAAGGTGGGGCCAAAATGCAGGGCTGGGTCTGGAGAGCCCTTGGAAGCTGTCCTCTGGGTAATTCTGCCATGTGCTCTCATCCCGCCCAGAGATCACTCCCTGCACAGGAGTCCTTGACTGTTCCAACACAGACCATGCGCCCTTCCTTGCAAAACTCCTGATGCCCAGCACCGCCTCCTGGTGGTAGGCCTTCAGAGTCCAGGCAGCTAGACTTCAGTGTCTCTGCTGACATGGCCTTGGTGGAGAGCACACAGGCCCTGATTTAGAAGGAGGTCACCCCGTGTCTGACCACGTAGATCAGCTATCCAAACATTGCCTTGAGCTCCTTTGCTTCTCGTGCTTCCCCCAGATCAACTCTAAAAAGAGCTTGTTGGGGTCCATTGGGTATACACAGGTATGGAAAAAAGGACCTTCAGGAGCCCGAGTTATGAGGAGGTTGTGGCCAAGTAGTGCTGAGGAGAGCACGGCTTGGCTGGAGGAGAATCATGAGAATTCCAGGGAGAGGCTCCCAAAGCTCAGAGAAAGGAAGGGTTGAGGGTAGAGCTCCACACAGCTTTTAGCTGATGAAGCTGTAAGTCAAGACAGATCTGAGTTTACATCTTGGCTCTGCCGCTTACTATCTGTGTGACTCAGGCTAAGACTCTCTGAGTCTCGGCTTCCTTATGTGTAACATAGGGATGATAACAAAATCAATATTGGATGCATGTTAAAATAATGATCCTTATTATTTTAAGTAAGTCTGTTTGTCAGTCTTAGAGGATTCGCTGGCGCAAGCGGAGCGTTTGAGCCTCGGTATGAGCAGTGGTGAACTTCAGAGTTCCCTCTATCTTTCCAGACAACGTGGTATAGAGCCAGCAGCCTTGGCATCACCTGGAGATTTCTTAGGAATGCACAACCTCAAGCCTCCCCCAACCCCTACTGAGTCTGCGTTGTGCCAAGATGTCCAGGTGCTTCGTGTGTGATTTGAGAAGTGAGGAGCTAGGAATCAGCTCTGCACTTAAGTCACGTGTGGCTCTCCGACTAGCTAGCTCTGTGACCTTGCTCAAGTCTCTCGGCCTCTGTGAGCCTTGGTCTTCTCACCTGTATTCATTTCTGACCCTCCCTGCACCCCCACTTTCCTCTGACCCCAGCGTTGATCACCCCAAGGGGCTACACAGTCAGGTAGCAATCACAGAGAGGAGGGTACTCTTTGATTGAGGGAGGGTGAGAGTGGTCACAGCCTAGATGGGCAGCAGTGACCCAGCTCACAGCCTAGAATCTTTGCTGCAGGTGCTTGTCTGCTGGCCTGCACTCCCACAGGGAGAAAGCCATGCCCGTGACTTGTTTCAGAGCCGGTGAGCCCTCATGTTCATCCTGAAGAGGCCTCTTTGAGTGATTTGCCCTAATCTAATGATTATTAAAAAGCTCTTGAGAGGAAAGTCAAGGTCACTCTCACCTGCATGCGCAAAACGAGCTTGGCCATAGGTTTCAGCCGTCTGTACCTACCCTCTGTCGATATCCCTGCTATGCGCACCTGCCCTGGGTCAGCTGAGGGAGTCCCACTCCTGGCTGGGCAGCTGTGGTGGGACTGGGGATTCTCGGGGCTCCCTGGCCAGTCCCACTCCAGGGGTGTTCTCTGGGTGCAAAACCGGAAACCCGTAGGCTGCAGCTGAGCACAGCACTAAAACAGAAGCACCTGAGCTATGGTTCAGGCACTTCCACTGACTCTTGTGTGACCTCGGGCAACTAGCTTTACCTCTCTGTGTGTCAGTTTCTTTACTGGCAACATGAGAAAACGGGTTTGGTGCTTTTCAAACTTTTTCTGACTGTGACTCATTAGAAGAAATGCCTTTGGCTTTGCAAGTCCCAGACACTTCGATGTTAACATAACTGAAAATTTCCCAAAATGGAGCTCACCCTTACTACATGTGACATACTCTGACATTCTCTATTAAAGTCTCCTTTATTGTCTTCAATTAAAGAAACAAAAAGGCTGGTCACGTTCTGGCTTATGACTGGACCAGATGATCTGTAAGGGGCCTCGGAGCTCAGCAGTCAAAGAAGAAACTGGAAACCCTGACAGCATCTAGAATATTTAAATGGGAGTCTTGATAGATAACCCAGGGTGAGGTTAAGTGACTCAGAAACATCTTCTAGGAGATGAGTTGGGGAGTTTGGGGCTGTGTGTTTCCAGGCATCAGGGAGGGAGGAGAAAGGAAGAGCCCTTGGAAATGGCCTGATTCAGGCTGGAATCAGGGGGATCCTGAGGACTGTCTGAACGTCTCCCGGGCTCCCACGGGCTGGCTCTTCAGTGCAGGGTATGACATTTCAACTCCATCCAGAGAATGAGCCCCTGTCCCAGACAGGACTCTTGTCATTGCTGCTGGGCATCCGGCCTGGGTCCCCGGGGACAGGACGCTGTCACTCTTGCTAGCCTGTAAAAAGCCCTTGCTCTGTGCCTAGCTCTAAGTTGAGCACAAAGAACTGAGTCCCCATCTTCGGGGAGTTTATGATCACATTGATAAGGTCGAGCTCATACCAGTAAAAATTCTGCCACGAAGCTGAGCTGAGAATTCCTGTACTGACCGTGGAGAGGCCAGATGGTGTTGCCATTGGGGCCCCAGAGGCTTTTCTTTCCTCTTCCTTTTGCAGACCACACATCTTGTTTCTTTCTCCAGGGGAGCCCAGAGAAGATGGGACTGGGGCGGGGTGGGAGGGGGGCAGATCCTGCCCCCAGGGTTAGAGTTTTGTTGCCCTGAGTGAACCAGGTCTTCTCCAGCTTCCCTTCGTGTTCTCTCCAGGTTCTGTGGTGGAGGAGCGTGCAACAGACTTGAGTGCCTGGGGAAAGCTCCGGATAGCTCCTGTCCTGAGACCAGCCTCGGGGGCCCTCCATACCTTATTGCCCTGGATTGTTCAGTTTGGCTTGGTTTTTACCTGCATACTGGGAAGGGGGGGAAAGAGGCCAGTCTGGGAGCGCTCAGTCTCCCACCCCCTTGTCCTTTGGGGTGGCCGTTGGGTCAGAATCCTGGGTACAGTATTTGACTTGGTTGAGTGTCCACCGGGAAGTAGCCACAGCCTCACCGGGCATGGTGGGGACAAAGTCAAATGCAGGAACGTCGGGCTGAAGCCTAGTTCTCCTGCTGAACTTTAGAATCTGGAGGAGCCTCCACATCTCTCCCAGGGAGTGGAGGCTAGACTGTAATGGAGCGGAGCTCGCTTGTGTTCACCGCACGGGAGCTCAGAGGACTTTACATTTAGCAGGACGTATACAGTTTAGGCTTAGGGAGAACTTCGGGCCATCAGAGTTACTGATTCCTGGGGCGCCTGGGTGGCTCATTTGGTTAAGTGTCTGCCTTGGCTCAGGTCATGATCCAGGAGTCTCAGGATCGAGTCCCACATCGGCTCCCTGCTCAGGGGGAAGCCTGCTTCCCCCTCTCCCTCTGCCCCTCCCCTGCTCGTGTTCATGCGCGTGCTTTCTCTCCAACAAATAAAACTAATCTAAAAAAAAAAAAAAAGACAATTACAGATTCCATTGCCATGGAAAACATCTTTCCAATTATCTTTTCCTGGAAGACAAAAACAAAAAAAAAACAAGCTTCAGCTCTCCCAGGGATGTAGAGTGATACTCTCTGGAGGCCGCAGTAGGTTCAGACCTTTTTGCCAGAATCACTAGGGGATGCTGAGGTCCCACCCCAAGCACGCCAGATTCATTTGGTCTGGGGTGGGGACCCGACATCTGCATTTACAAACTATCCTGAGGGATTCTGACTTATTTTTTATTTTTTTGAGAGACAGAGAAAGGGAGTGAGAGAGAGAACAAAAGAGAGAGAGTGAGTGGGTGGGGGGAGGGGCAGAGGAGGAGGGAGAGAGAGAATCTCAAGCAGGCTCTATGCCCAGTGTGGAGCCTGGCACCGGGCTCCGTCTCACAACCCCGAGATCATGACCTGAGCCGAAATCGAGAGTCGGATGCTTAACCGACTGAGGCACCCCGACGCCCTGGGAGTTGGTATCTGCTGGATGCATGGCCCTCACTGAGTTCTTTACCAGGATCTAACCCTGAGGCTGGGGTAAGGACGAATTAGGTGGTGTCTGGAGAGTGCTTTGAGGTCTTGGAAGAAAAGTGCTTTCTAGATCAAAGGCAGGCCGTGGGCTGTGCTCAGTCATCTGCCGCTCAGCTCAGCATCCTTGGAAGACCACCCAGACTGCCTGTTTCCCTTCACCCAGGGACCACACTTGGCTTTGACAAACTCAGCAACACTCCCCAGGGCCTTGTGGGAATCAGTTCCTCATCTGCACAGTCTTTCTTGTCCAGCTGAGTCAGGCCTTGAGCACTTTCCTGGGAGCCTGGGGCTCCTGCCCAGCCACTCTCCAGGCACTCGCTGTCTAGAGTGATGACCCTAGGCTCTGAGATGATGTCCAGACCAGGGGAGAATGTGTCTTATAGCCTGACAGGCAGCCTGTCTATGATACTGGCTGCCCTGCTATTGCTTGAGAATTGGGATTCTATAATATGAAGCTGCAGAGACATGAGAGCCTTTGCGGGAGGAGGGTGACCTTGTCTCCAGATAGGACAGCAAATAAGGCATCGTATATATGGCAGGTGGCCCTTGCATCCCACCTTTGAAGGACCTGAGCTATGTGGTTCTCAAACGTTAGCCTGCTTCAGAATTACCAGAGGATCTTGGTCTACAGCTGGATTCCTAAGTCTCTTCCCCAGAGAATTTTTTTCTAAATTTTATTTATTTGCCAGAGAGAGAGAGAGAGAGAGAGATCATGAGAACACAAGCAGGGGGAGCAGCAGGCAGAGGGAAAGGGAGACACAGACTTCCCACTGACCAAGGATCCCAGTGCAGGACTCGATCCCAGGACCCTGGGATCATGACCTGAGCTAAAGGCAGATGCTTAACCGACTGAGCCACCCAGCATCCCCCCCCCCGCCAAGAGAGTTTAAGTCAGTAGGTCTCAGGGAGGGAGCCCAAGAATGTGGATCTTAGCACACATCCCCAGTGGGTTTGACGCAGGCAGGCCACACACTGCACTTTGAGAAAGGCTGCTCTAGACTGTTTCTCCAGAATGAGTCTATCTGCAAAAGGTACATTCCAGGGTGACCTTCCAGTCTGGAATTTTAGTGTTGTTCTTAGGGTGAAGAGAAGAAGTTTTTGGCGAGGGATTTAGGTAACGATGGTATGGCCTAATCGGCACGTGTTTTTTATTGGTCATTTTACCATCTGAGGCAGAAACACAGTGTTGTCTGAAGCAAATTGAAAGGTGAGGCCGATCTGCGCTCTGTGTACACCACGAGCATGATTGTACACCTGGCTAATGGAAAATGGGTCGCTTTACAGGATGGGATAAAGCCACAAAGTTGGTTTATTACAAGGCAGCAGAATCTAATTAGGGAGAAACCATCCATCTTGAAAATCCAATTGGCGATTATACAGTCTTTGCAGAATTTTACACAAACTCTTATGGTTTCCTTTCATTCAGCTTTACTCTAGTCCTGTGTCGGGGTGGGGAGGGGTTGGGGTGGGACATGTGTGCTGCATGTATGTGGCTGTGGGACAGAGACAGACAGAGACAGAGATAGGAAGGCAGTTAGAGAGACTGAGAGAGACTGATTTCAGGGGAACAAGAAAACCCCAAACAGGGTTTTTCTAGGAAGAGCTTCTCTTTGCTGTCCAGAGTCTGCAGCTGCTGGAAGAAGGCGGCAGGGGGCAGCAGTGAGTCTGAACACCGCTCTTAACCATTCCCATCCCAGCCACCAAGCAGGCTGAGCCTGAATGTGCTTCCATTTTCTTCTCTGGCAAATAGCAGGCTCGTGGAGACTTTTCAGGCCCAGGGTTTTCGCTCTGGGCTCAGTGCCATGGGGTTGAGGGTGGGGGCAACATGGGAAAAGGGATCAAGCCCTTCCGGCGATCTTGGCCCTCTTTAGCCTGGGTGGGTCCGCCCGTTGGCCCCATCCCTTGCTCCAGTTCCTGCTCAGCTCCACAATTGACAGACTCCAGATGGAATTTGGACTGCTGGCTATCCTGAACACAGACGTATGGAATTTCCAGTGTCAGCACTTAGGATGTCTGGGAGGACATAGTGGTGACATGGATGGAACACGAGACTAGGAGTCAAGGCCGGGTTCTCCCCTGTACTCAGACCCTGCGTATCTGGGTGCCCACAGACTGGTCCCTTCCTTGCTCTGACCCTCATTTCCTTCACATGCAAAACAAGGAGGTTGGGAATACAGGAGCCCAGTCTCTGATGGGGAGGGGGATTCTTCTCTTTACAAAAGTCTTTCACCAGACTGTGCAAACCAGGAGACGTGTCAGACCACTGCCAAGGCCAGAGGCATTTCTAAGCTCTGTCTTGACTTCAAGCTCCTGTAATTTATCTAAAATGTAGAAAAATGCCATTTGTCCAAGGTCAAGACGACACCTTCATTTAGGGAAGGAAGGAACTACTTTTTTCCTTGAAATGATTTCAGACACCCTTGCCTAGAACCTAGAAGGTTGACCAGATGACTCTCTGAGACCTTCTGAAATCTGGATAGATTCTGTTCCTAAATGAAGGCCGAACGGAAACAGGGAACAGGGGAAGGATATTTTGACCAAGCCATAAGCTACAGTAGGAAGGCTTTGGCCTGCTTGTCATTAGCTGGAACCCCAGTGGTACTGAATTAAAGCTTTACTCCAGTGTGGTACCTTAACTCTATGTGCAAATCACTTTGGGGAGGTTAATTAATTTTCACAGTCCCGGTGGGAGCCTGGCAAGATAAATTATTGCTAACTACATCTCACCTTCCTGTTCCCCGCAAATAATCTGCAAAGGCTTCTCAGAACTATGCCTTGTATTGTATCTGTACCCCTTCTCCTTCCCCACACATGCATTCCTAAATCTCCAGTGTTACGCACATGCTTATCGTTCTCCTTTACGGAGCAGGTGTCTGCTTCAGTCAGACGCCCTGGGTGTTGTTCTGTCCCCTAAGCTGGACCTGGAGCTTTCCTCCTGGCTTCCAATAAGACTCATTCTTTCAGATCCATCACTGCCCTATGGCATCCTCAGTATCTAATTGTTATTTCTTCCCTTCACTGTTGAAAATATCCCTTTTCTGAACTCAGCGTCTCTCCCCCTGAGAACTCTACCATCCTCCCTGACTCTACCATCCTCCCCACTACTGGAGTAGGGGGCTCTGTCCACTTCCCTCCAGGTAGGGCTCTGTGGTCCCAAAGTTACTATGAGCCCAAGCCAGGGAGGCACAGTGGGGTGGGGTGGACGGCACAGCATGTGGCTCCTTCCACCTGCTCCTTCCCTCCATGCCATGTTAGCATGGGACTTGGTGTTCTTAGGTGCTAAAATCCTGGTGTACAGAGCCCATCCCATTGGTCTAAATTATTTTACCCAGCGTGTTACTTTGCAAAGGGCTTAACCACTACTTAATGTTGACGGTGATGTCACGGCTCTCTCTTCTTTCCTGATTCCCCTTCAGGTTTTGTTCTTCCCCAAGCCTTCTGTTCCTTATGTTTCCCTGCTCTCACACATGCCTGCTGGTGCTGATTCCTCTTCAGTCGCTACTTGCCTCTTAGTTCAAATCAGAAGGAATCATAAAGCAGCAACTCTTAAAAGGGAGTCCACAAGCCCCTGGAGAATCAGAGAACTCATTTACTTGGAATTTATTAAATGCATCCTATTAGCTCTCTATTGTACCAAATAATTCCACATGCATTATCTTATTCAAACTTCACTTCACTCTACAGTAGGCATTGGTATCTGATTTTCCAGAAACAGAAAACCTCAGGGTCACTGAGGACATGGCACTTGTCCAAGGCCACAAAGCTTGTAAATGTCAGGATCAGGATTTGAACCAAGGCCTTTTTACTCTGGGTCTAAGGAATTCTGAGCCAACCAGAGCGGGTTAGAACCTAGACTACACTGGAATATGCTAGAGGCACTATCCAGCCGTTATACTCAAAGAGCAAGAAAGTGAGGATAAATGTTGGTGCTCATGACTATTCTGCTGCCTCCTTCCTACATTTGTCTCTCTGCCTCACTGAGAGCTCACATCTCTTTCTCTCCCTAGTCTCTGTCCCTCCTCCCCCTGCATCTCCAAATAACTAGGCACAGATAGCAAACAAGGGAATAATTAAATAAATACCGCCCTGGGTTGTGGGGGAGTGTTTTAAGAATGGCTAACAGAAATAGGTTGAATATTTATGCCCACATGGTACTAATAGCTCAGAGAGCTCTATTACAGACTGCTGTCTTTGTTTTATTTGATATTTTTACCAATGGCATGAACAAAGGGAGATAAGGAAGAATATTTTGTAGTCATAAAAAAAGGTCCCATCCATAAAGAAGATACAACAGAAATAAACTTTTAGGCATCAAATAACAGCAGCAAAATAGGTAAGGCAAAAAACTTTTAGAAAAACAAAGAAAATTTGATTAAAAAAACCAAGACTTTAGAAGATTTTAACAAACTTATCTAGGATTTGACACATTAGTCAGGCAAAAAGTACTGTAAGTATGTAAAATATTTAGGACTACCAGGCAGCAAGGTTAATTTAAGAGATAAATGTGGAGCTGTGTGCCCTGCAGTAAAATACACATTCTTCTCATGGAAGTTATGCAAAATGTGATAATGTTTTTGATTGCACAGGAAAGGTCATAGATTCCAAGAAGTACATACCTTACCAGTATATATATATATACACACATATATATGTATATATATATATATATTTTACTAATACAATAAACTAGAAACCAGTAGTTTTTATATTTTTTTTAAAAAAAAGACCTCTTTTAGGAGCACCTGGGTGGCTCAGTCGGTTAAGTGTCTGCCTTCAGTTCAGATCATAATCTCAGGTCCTGAGATTGAGCTCTGCATCGGGCTCCTTGCTCAGTGGGGAGCCTGCTTCTCTCTGTCTCTCTCTCAAGTATATAAAGAAAATCTTTAAAATGTAAAGATAAAAACACTCTTCTAAACAACTCTCAGATTAATTAAATCATCAAAACCAACAAACTAAGACAATATATTATTTACCTTATATTATGATTGAACACTTAAAACACCAATAAAGCTTGGAAGGTCATTGAGGACACCAGATGACCAGTTGGGATCCATTAAGATAATCTCACACTGGAAAGATGGACTGACTCTAACAGAATTGCATCTGAGATCTTGCTCTGATGTCCAAAAAGCCAATGACAGAAGCACAAGGTGGAAGAGATATTATTCAGTAGCACCATCTTTAAAAGAAGAACAATCATACAGACAAAAGATTAGAGGTTTTACTTGACAAATGGGTTCAGCATTCATCAAGTGTGATGTGGCTGCCAAGAAAAGTTAATGTGATTTTAGGCTGCATGAATAGATAGGCAATGTCTAGAGCAAGACGGGCATAGTCTAGCTCTAAGCTGTGCTAATCAGATTTCACACACTGGGCATTCGGTTGGGGGCTCCATGGCTCAAGGATGCTAAATCAGGGCACATTCAGAGAAAAGTAATGAGGAAGATGAAGGGAGGTACCAAAACAAAACAAACTAAAAAAAAAAAAAAAAAAAAAAAAACAAATCTATACGAACCATGGTTGGAGGAAAAAAAGAGGCATGGCATAAACCCAAGGCAAGTCCTTGAAGTCTTAATGCTGTTTTCAAATATATAAAGGGTTTTTATGCAGAAGAAGGACACAGCCATAGAAAGATATATTTCTGTGAGCCAGAACACTCCAAAGATGAAAGAGATGTTTAGAGATCCAGCCAAGTTCCCTCTCGCTAGAGGTACTCTAACCTAGTTTGGGTAAATACAGGGCACCGACATTGTGGCAAGGGGATTAACCCTGGGAAAACAGGTGGTTGGATCAGACAGACCTTCCCACCCTGAAATTCTTCAAGTCCTCTGGAATCTGGTGTTCCCTCAGTAAAGCCTTAAATTGATTTTGTACAGATTTTCTGCATTCACCTTTTGAGCATAGACCCTGTGGATGACAAAGTGTCCTAATGTCCTAACCTCATTGAGGCAGCATCAACCCAGACGAGACCGTTTTTTTCAGGATTTCAAAAGGAAATGTTTAATTAAAGTCATTTGATGTTCTAAGACTTCAGAGAAGGGGTCAGTGAGGTTTGAGTAGGTGGGGAAATCCTCACAGAGAAAGCGAAAATGTGTATGTGTGCACTGGGCAACGCAAGTGGTTTTTGAAATTGTGGTAACAGAGATGTATGTACTAAGCCAACATAACTGGTCGCTTGTCTCCTTTAGTGGAGGAATACGATGTGCCTGCTGGTGCGCCACATGCCGCACGCACAGACCTTTTTAGAGTATCTCTCACGATTATCCTTCCCGTGGCCACTGCAGAGCTCCAGGCAGACACAGGCTTCCGGCTCTGCAGCTCTGGCTCACACGCAGCCTGCTTCTCTAACAGATGCATCTGACAGGAGCTTTCATTGACGTTCTTCATTTTCCTGATTGCCTCGCATGGCAGCACTTTTATCCTTGAAACTCAGACCTTCCTCCCCTTGGGGAACGATGGCTCTTGCCTTCCACAGCCCCTGATGGTAATGATGATAATAAACAATCATTTACATTTATTTAGGGCCTTGCAATTCCAAATGCTTTTCATTCCCGCTCTCTTGTTTGTTCATCATGCTGGTGCTGGGGCAGGGGTGGGGGGACTCGGGACAGGTGCTACTCTGGGATGTAAGGAGGTCTGAGCGCTCAAGGTCACACTGAGGATATGAGCTGATTCCGGGTTCAGAACCCAGTCTTTTAGAGCCCTGAGTTAGCTGAGTGATGTGAGTGGTGTGAACAGCACCACGATGCCCTCCACTCCCGCCCCATTCCTGGGCCTCATGTGTCTGACTCGGGCTGGTCATGAGCTGACTGGTCCTAGGGGACTCATGCTCTGAAGACTTTCAGGCCCGGCCAAGTCCCCTAGGATACCAGCTTTATTCAAAAGCATTTCCAGGGCACCTGCGTGGCTCAGTGTGTTAAGCCTCTGCTTTTGGCTCAGATCATGATCTCGGGGATCTGAGATCAAGTCCTGCATGGGGCTCCCTGCTCAGCGGGGAGCCTGCTTCTCCCTCTCTCTTCTCCTGCCTCTCTGCCTACTTGTGATCTCTCTCCCTCTCTCTGTCAAATAAATAAACAAAATATTTTTTTAAAAAAAGCATTTCCAAAGGTTTTGTTCCACGGATAAGTCTGGTTAGAATGGACTACGGCGCATTGATACCCACCTGGAACCCCAGGGCTTCTTTGCAATGGACCCAACCTTATTTAATGAGGGCTAGAAGGAGGCACCATTCAGAGGTGGTGTCTGCCTTCCCCCGATTTGTTTTTTTTTTTAATAGTCTGCAAAATTACTTTCTTTATGATAAGCAAACTGACATGCAAGCCTGAAAAAAAGTTTAATTTAATCAAATAAAACTTAGAGCAAAGTTAATATAACACATTTAATGATGGTATAGAATTGATGCCCTGTATGGTTTTTAAGCATAAATGGTAAACAGCTATAAGCTGTTTATCCATATAATGGATGACTGTAATTGGTATTGCTTTATCAGAGCAAATCAATTTTTAAGTTTCTCTCATCTCACTTTATTAGTCCTTCAGTATTTATGTAGCTGGAATCACTGTCTAAAGTTGTCCTTGATACCGCTTGCCATCTAGCACCGGGATTTCTTTGAACATAGGAAGATAATTCCAGGGACCAAGAGAAGACTGTCTTTTTTTTTTTTTTTTTTTTTGTCAGAGAGAGTGAGCACAGGCAGACAGAGAGAGAAGCAGGCTCCCTGCCGAGCAAGGAGCCCGATGTGGGACTCGATCCCAGGATGCTGGGACCACGACCGGAGCCGAAGGCAGCCGCTCAACCAACTGAGCCACCCAGGCGTCCCAGAAGACTGTCTTTCTGAAAGTCCCCTCAGGCGGTGTTCCTATCTGCCCTTGAGGTGTCCCTATTCAACAGCAGGTAGCTTTGCTCCTTATTGCTCGCCAAGATTTTCTTGTATTTATTATGAGCTGGCTAATAACAAAAGTAACAATCCAAAGCATCTGTCATTTAGCAAGAAGACATTTCTTACTCCTAGCCAATCTGACATTCCTATGCCCAGCATGGTGGTAAAGCCAGGGCTCCAGCTGGTGGAAGTCTCCCTATGCTAAGTGCGTTCTGAGGCCATTGCCACACTCACTCCAAGGGTTTCTGGCTTTGGCTGTGGGAGAGGGGGTGGGGGGTGTCCAGCCAAGAAAGGGAACTTAGAGGCTTCTGCTTCGATATGAGTGACCTTGGCCTTGAAGACTCATACCAGTTCCTTGTCTGGGTCAATTTTGTTGTCCTTATAATACTGGAAGGATGCCAATCAAAATGGCTCCTTAGTCATGCTCTGTCTGTGCATGAGACGCAGGTAGCAAGTGAGGAAGGGACATCCTTGGGTAGTGGGAAAGGCCTGGCCTGGATCAGAGTCCCGCATGGACATTAGGGAGGTGGGGCTTCGAACGATAAAGGGCGTAGAGGAATAGACATGTTGCCATCCTTAATGTTTTGTTCAGAAATCTCTCGAGTACCTCTTAGAACTAAAAACCAGAGCCCATTCCTTCGTTATTAAAGTCTCCTTCCTTGAATAAAGGGAAGAGGGGGCCTGTCACCCTTTGAGTTTAGAATGGCAAGTGCCAACTTTTATAGTATATGTATGTTCAAATCATACCTTGAGACCCAAGACGTCAGCCTGCTCCTGGGCCTGGATTCCCCTTAACAGGTGAGAGAGAGGACCAGAGTGCACTGAGCCAGAGAAGATTTCACTGGCAGGCAGAGAAGTGAGGTCACAGTGCAGTCCCCTGGTAATGGGGATGCTTTCGCCAGAAAACTTCCATCGCAGTTCAAATGCTCAGCCTTCCTATTTGAATTTGGACATGTGTGTGTGGCATTTATCATGGGGGGAGGCATTTAAGGAGGACCTGTTTGGGGAGAGAAGGAGGAACAAGACCAGGATGACCTATAAGCTTTGTTCCCATAGCCACATTTGTCTTGGTCTCTCTATAGGAGCAGAGTCTCTGGGTATTTACTTTCCGTCCTGTGGGGCTCTTCTGCATAGGATGAAGATGCTAGCAGGGGGGATGAGGACATCTCATTATCACAGCCACCTTGAATCAGCCTGCCTCTTCTCATGCTGTCTGCCTGGGGCCCTGGACCTGAGATGGCACGAGGACTGGGCAGGTGTGGCTCCCCTTCCTTTGGAGGGGTCCTGGTGTCAGTGGTTGTCAGTATCATGGAATCCTTTGACATCTTCTGAGAAATGTGCATCCCACAAGCACACAGTTTTGGGAGAGCCCTCTGACAGTGCTGTTCAGAGAGTGCTGATGTAGCCAAGTAGAAAGAAAGCATCCAGAGCGGGAAGGAGAGCAGCCAAGAACCCAAACAGGAAAGAAGCCCATACAATACCACTTTATGGGCTCACTACAGCTGTAAGAACCAGCAGACAATAGGGACGTCCATCTATAGAGGCTGGGGTTTGTTGTTGAAATAAAGTGAGGTTAAGGAAGATGGAGCCAGAGAAACCTCACTGGGGAGTGTGGGGGTCATCTAGAAATGATGGCCTCCTCACCTGGGAGGAGGAGAAGGTCCAGGGAGGCCTGTGTGGTCCACTAATCATGAGGAACTGATCCTGCAGCTTTGGGGGATGGGACCTACATAGTCACCCTGCACCACCCCAGGCTCCTGACGGGGTCCTGGTGCCCAAGCTCTAGCACTCGTGCTGTGGGATAAAGGAACTTGGGTGTAGACCTCATCAGACTCTCCTTCTGGCACCTCTGCAGGAAAATTGCCGCTTATGATGAAGAAATCCAGCATCTCTACGAGGAGATGGAACAGCAAATCAAGCATGAAAAGGAGCAGTTTCTCCTAAAAGTAAGAGTTTACACTGGGGCTCGGCTCTGAGGGCCCAGCAGAAAGCTCGCCTCCTCCCCCAGTTCAAGACTGCAGGGTCCCCCCACCCACAGCACCGTGGGTTCCCTGTTTCTCTGCTTTATTTAGATTTTCCAAAGCATCTGTCCCCCTCAAATGTAGCATTTAAATTCCGTCTTTATTTTTGTTGATTGGGGTCTGTCTCATCCTACTGACATCAAAGCTCCCTAAGAGCAGGAATCTTTATTTCACTTGCAGAAGTGTCCTCAGCACCCCAGCCATGCTTGGAGCACAGTAGGTCCTCAGCAAACTTGTGCTGAATCACTGAATGAATGAACAGGGGACAAAGGAATGAATGCATAAATGAACAAAAAGGTGAAGGTACATGTGTTGCCCATCACAGCAGCTTCAAGACCGGGCCTGATGCTGACTGGTCCCCAGAGCCATGGGACAGGCCCACCGGATGAGGTCTGTTGCACTCCGTGCCCAGCAACTCCCCTCAGGGGGCCATAATTAGAGTCTCCACTTCCCATCCTTTCCCTTAGACACGTAGAAAATGTCATACCCAAGACCAGTCAAATCTCACCCTTCTCGGACACCGTGAGGGAACATTTAGAAACTTACATCCCCTGTTCCTAGTCTGGCACTTAGCCTCCTAGCAAGCCCTGCTGTTTGCCTTAGGAGGTCAGAACTGGTGAAATCACCCCTTTCCCAAGCTAAGCAGGGGCCTTTTGGGAGCATATTTATAAAACAAAGCTGTAGGAAGCTCTCTCTTCTATTTTTGGATTATCCACTTGGTGGGTTCTCAGCAGAAAAGTCTTTAATCTTGAAGGGTAGCCTCCTCCCTTCGTTCAGGCTGTTATTACATCCCATAAATAGGGGGCTTAGAAACAACATTTATTTCTCCGGAGGCCGGAAGTCCCAACTCAGGGGGCCAGCATGGTGGTCAGACTCTCATGAGAGCCCCCTTCCTGATTTTGGCTGTGGGCTTCTCCCTGTGCCCTCCCAGGGAGGAGGGGCAGGCAAGTGGGGGTCACTTTTATAAGGGCACTAATCCCACTCATGCGGGCTCTGCCCTCAGGACCCACTCACCTCCCGAAGGTCCCACCTCCTTGGGGATTAAGTTTCAACATGGGACTTCCAGGGATACAACATAGAGATCACGTCACCCTGTGCCTCTCAGAACCAAACCTGGGCCATTATCACAACCCCATCCCTCCTCCTTAATGCAAATTGGTTTGAATTTTTAATTTTATGCTGGTTGGATTATCCACACCAAGGTTCTATTTATTCTCACAGATACCATTCACATTGAGGTGGAGTTGGAATGCTTTCCAGAAAAAGCCAGACATATTCTCCAACTAGATCCCTCTGATGGCTTGTCAGTATCTCCAGACTCTCCCCCTCCCTTCTTTTTTGGGGCTTTAAAACATTTGGCCTGTCCCCTGACCTTCAGCATAGTTGGGTGAGTATAAGGCAGATAGTACCCAGACATTGTCACCCAGTGGGCCCTAAGATAGTTTCCTGAGAACAGCGGACTTTTTCCTCCCTGCAGTGGGAAAGCCACTCCCTTGACCCCACACCATCTACTTCTGGGTCATGACTACAGGTCAAAGGTCCTAGCTAAGGAAAGAAGCATGCTGAAAGAAGCATGCTTCCAGAAGCGGAAGGTGGGCCAAAGCACGGGGACTGGGAGCGGGAGGAGGTGGGAGGAGAAACTTCAAGAACACATTTGTATCATGTAAGGTGATGTCATGATGCTGCTGTAGCCCTTCACCCACCCTCTGCTCCCTCCTTCCCCTGCTCTGTACCCCTTGCCTTTCAGACTCAGTGCTTAGATGGACCCTTTGTACGGAAATGTAGGAACTGTGAAGATGTGTTTGGCTTGGCAGACACTGGCTTTTACCTGGTCCCAGGGGGAGGACAGTGGTGTTATGATTTAGGACAGCATGGGAAGGGCTAACCCTTCCAGCCAGGGCTTGGAGCCTGGCGCTACACAGAGCAGTTTGACCGTGAGGGAAATGTGTAATCGCTTGCACACTCCGGCTCTGGGATAAGAGACTCCATCCAGGCTCCACCAGCCCCCTGTGGGGATGGCAGCATTTGTACTGGAATTCGGGAGCTGCCCCCCTGACCCCCCCCCCCGTCCCAGCCCGGTTCACAGGGTGCCCACTCTGGGAACACTGCCCCAAATTGAAAGAAGCAGGATTCCTGGTGAAAGAGGTGAGAGCAGGTGCTGCCTGGTTCGATCCTCCTCCTTCCCTTGCTTGTGATTGACAGGAGACAATCACAGGCTCTCCCAGTGCTCTTTACCTGCCTGAGGAGCCGGGTGGCATCTACAGAGAATGAGCCCAGCCAGATCCTGAGCTTTTGAACCGAGGTGTCCAATGGCCTGTCCCCTGGGAGTGGTTGTGTGCTCCCCCACTCCCCTAGGGGCACCGTCGTGCTCGACCTCATAGTCCCCTCAGTGTGCAGCATCGCACGCTGTCCTCCTGAGCCAGCAGACCCCCAGGGGCTCCGGTAGTGAGTTATATGGACCTTATAATGGTTTCTTCTCTTCCTGTGCATTTTGCACCTCCTTTCTGCCTTCGGGAGAGTAGAGAGCTGCAGGGGGCCTGCAAGTGTTTGTTTCTACCATGTGAGCAAAGAAATAAGGACAGCTGGGTAAGGCCAGGGCTGGAACCCCAGTCTTCTGGCACCCAGCCAAGGGCCTTTGCACCAGACCAGGCTCCATGAGAGTGCCAGCCATCCCGACAACCCACATGGTTCTCTCTTTGCCCACCCCGAGCCCCTTCACACTGCGTCATCGGCTTCCGGAGCAGGGAAGCCCAGTCGTAGGGCAGGAGGGGAGGGGCTGTCGAGCACAGGGGCATCGACTTCCTGAAGAGCAGGGCTGGGACTCCTCCATCACGGTGGGAAACATCGAGGACCTAGACCCTCAGGGGGAAGAAGCAATGCCCTGTGTTTCCCGAGCAACGACAGTTTAAGGGATCGAAAGATAGTACCCAACGTGGAACAGAATTTCCATTTTGGAAAGGATATTCTGCCCCCGCCCCCATTTACAGAGGGGGAGGTGGGGGTCTGGGATTCAAACTCAGGCCCCTGTTCTGTTCTCTGTGTTCAGGATTCCACTGCTAACGGACACTGCCTCTCTCTGGAGGCGGGATGGGGGAGGGGAGGCGTGGCACACAGTCTCCGGTCATGGTCACACTCGGTGGGACCTGGTGTCATGGATGACGGGGCACTTGCAGTCTCTCTGTCTCACTAGGCCTCACTGCCCAGCCAGGCAGGGCCCTGGAATGTGGTGGGAAGCCCTGGAATGTGGTGGGAAGGGCCCCAAAGGCCGAAAGGATGGGTGGGCCCTGCTGTTGAGCAGATACGAGGTGGGGGGGGGG